>LSSN01000651.1:0-30716 GCA_001970855.1 Smittium culicis | reverse complement strand
AAAATAAAATAAAATAAAATAAAATAAAATAAAATAAAATAAAATAAAATAAAATAAAATAAAATAAAATAAAATAAAATAAAATAAAATAAAATAAAATAAAATAAAATAAAATAAAATAAAATAAAATAAAATAAAATAAAATAAAATAAAATAAAATAAAATAAAATAAAATAAAATAAAATAAAATAAAATAAAATAAAATAAAATAAAATAAAATAAAATAAAATAAAATAAAATAAAATAAAATAAAATAAAATAAAATAAAATAAAATAAAATAAAATAAAATAAAATAAAATAAAATAAAATAAAATAAAATAAAATAAAATAAAATAAAATAAAATAAAATAAAATAAAATAAAATAAAATAAAGCTATGATAAGGTATCCAATCTTAGATCCAACTGTTATAATCAAAAGCGTAAATTAAATAGTGGTTTTCTATTAATGAAGGTATTTTTTTTATAGTCCCATAAAGGAGAGCATAAATAGATTTATTTTAAATATTAGTTGATTTATTTTCTGATTTATAAAAAAATAATAATGAAAAGAAATAGGAAGCGGAATTAAAAGAGGGGGGAGGGTGAAGCGAGAAAACAGTTGTTGAGAATATTTTTACTTTATTGATTTATTTTATATTTTTTTTACCAAGTGGGTCTAGAAGCTTGTTTGGCTAAATCGATCATCTTCCATCCACCTGTGATTGGATCATCGATATTTTCTTGGACTTTGGTGAAGATACATACGTAGTGACACATTTCAATCAAATCTTCCTTGCCTGCAACGATTTCCTTAGTTATTTTGTCCCTGAAAACGTTATTTTCTTGAGTTTGGAAAGTAACAATAATTACAGGAACGTCATTTTCCAAAACTTTTGCAGAGTGGAACTAAGTAATTATAAAAATGAGGTGTTAGAGAGATATTTGTTGATAGATGATATAAAAAATAAAGCAGGGAAAGTTAAGGGCGTATAAGTATACTTACATCGACATTACGGAGATCGAGGATTTTGCAATCAGAGAGAACACCTTGTGTAATTTGGGCAGTCATAACAGCATTGAGAACGTTGTATGCAGCTTCAGAACACCAGTGCTTTAGGGTTGCAGAATCTTGTTGCAAGTAGGCGTCCATAATTTCAGGAATGATATATTCACGGCAGTCACGAAGGAAGGCATCCAACCTAAATGCAGGGTCAATCTGATCTCTAATTTGGCGTAAAGATTGAGCAGACTCAGTTTCATTAATGAAAAAACCAAAAACCCCACGAACTCTATCTTTGACAGCTCTTGTAGCTTCGATGATAGGATTTTCGCTTTCTTCGATATTTTTTTGAGCCCTAAAGATATCTGGTTTGATATTATATTCGAGAATAATCATGTGTTAGCATAAGTAAGGGTATATAGATATCAATATATGCAAAATAGATACAATTTTGCTATTTTAAGAGTATTATGAGTAAGTATAAATCAATTACTTTGCATTATAGAGCTGTTTTCTTTAAAGTTAGTCCAGCTTTCTTTCCATTTGGAGTCTTTGTGCATAACTAAGCCTCCACCGGCTCTAGAAGTGTAATGAAAATAAGGGGTTAAAAAAATAAATGAAGGAAAACAAATAAGTTTTGTGATTTGTGGCAAAGTTTAATTATAAAAAAAGTAAAGGGAGGGGGGTGCGTACTCTGGGTCAGCTCTGATTATTTTAGATTTTTGGTATTCTGAGAAAGTCTTGGCTCTATTTGCTTGACTTAGAACCCTTGAAGCTCTTCTCTGTTCTTTGGGAGTGAAACCACCATACCTTCCACCTACTTCTTGTACATATGCACCAACGTTTGATGCGACGCTTTTGTAAGCTTCAGTTTTTTTTATTGGCTCAGCAGCGATACTGGCGACATTTTCAACGACTTTAGCCGTGCTTTTAACCTAATACAACATTTATTAAAGCAGTAATTGTTTAGTTATGAGAAAGGCGTATGTATAAGCTGTAGCTATGAAATATTAGTCTAATATATATACGTATATGCGTTGAAGAGGGAAAAATAGATAGAGAAATATATGAACTTACGGCGCTTCCTGTAGCCTTCATTACTGATGAATCAGCGACCTTCGAGAAACCTTCGCCGATAACCTCACCTACAGCGGAGGCGGTTTTGATAACAGCTTCAGCACCCGCGGAGGTAGCTTTTTTGGCCTTTTTCACAGCTTCAGATTCAATAACAACACTGCTCTTATCTCCTATGAGCTTTGCGCTTTGTTGAAATTCCTGGTTTTCTTCCATCTGCTTTTTGATAGAATCTGTAAAAGCTTTTATTGGGCTTACATGGCCGCCGTTCCTAAATATCGAAGAGGTATGGAAAAGGCTTTGTTGTTTGAGCTGTTGAAAATGCAATAGGGATTTTGTAGCAGGTAAACTTTTCGATAGGAATAATTTTGATGCAAACATTTTTGAAATATTTCAGTATGAGATTCTGATCAGCGAGGGGTATTTTTAATATTAAATATTTTTAAAATAATTATAATAAGAAACTTTAGTTAAGCAAAATATGCAGGTACAGTTTCTTAATAGCGAACTTTAACCTATTTGACTAACTGTTCAACTGAAAAGAATTGAGATAAAAAAAACTATATGTAAGTTTTAAAATTTTGTGAGTTAAATATTTTCTAATCTTGATTACTTTTGAGTTTAATTTTTTAGCTTCGTTTATTCGATTAATCGCAGATTTAGATCCGCTAATAGCCAATCACCGAAATTTATTCACAGAAATTATTTAATCATTTCAACGAATACACTTGATTGGATATCGGGATTTGATAGCAAAGCATCAAGTGGAATAAATAAACCAACAATCGCCTTGCCTGTTATAAATAAAGCAGGAAAAGGTAAGGGAAAAAGTGTAGTTTAGCCATCTACTACACATTTGTAAGAATTAGAAGCTCTCGGCGCTATATATGTCTATACTTTTTCAAAAAAGTAGGCTATTTATCGCCAAACGAGAGAACCGTCAATCTTTTAGAAATTCATATATCTTGGCATATTTCCTTTCCGAACATTAAGATGCTTGGAATGTCTTATAACATAATATAAGCCACGGCTCTAACTTGGGAATTGCTATTTGAGATAATACGAAGTTAAGAATTTTTGATAAAATTCATCCTCATATCCCAAAAAATTTGCAGTATTCTAGTAAGAAAGGAAAATCTTGTTGTAACAACCATTTAGCCAGTTCCGATGGCAATAGTTCCTGCCTGATTTAGGTTTTCTAAACTATCTCGCGAGCAGCAGACTTAGATAAGGCCAGCTGAATTATCTGTTAATATCCCATTAAATAGACCCAGCCCCGAAAGATAATTCATTATTGGCTTTTTAAAATAGTACTCAGCACAGAAGACCTTGATATAAAAAGATATCAGATAAACAAAAGACTTTTTTTAAACCTTTAACGGATGGTAGAGTATTTTTGTTTTATCAAGTATAGCCAACTGTCGTCAATTAAAATACTTTAATTCCGAGATTCATTCATGTACTAGTTTATTGTGATTTAACAGCAATTAGTAAAATCTCTTAAAAATCATAAACGAATCCCTAGCTTTGTTTTTTTAATGAGTGTTGCATGGGAAAGCGTTAAAGAGATTTGGAATGAAAAATTCGGAAAGTGTAATGGGGCTAAGATCGTGCCAAGAAATCCTTAGATTTAAAGTCGCAAATCTTAAATATCTAGGTGCGGCCAATAGATTTAATTTTTCGAGAACTATTTTTCAACAGTTCAAAAATCATCTCGCGTAATTTTTAATTTTTCGAATTGGGTCTAACGATTTTAGACCCCTGCACTTAATCACGACCTAAATCCATAGTCCACTAAATCTAACCCACAAGAATTTTTTATATTCATTGGTGTAAATTTCAGAATACTAATCAGTACAGCAAAAAAAGGCATTGAATATTCAATTATTTTTGCTGAAAAGCTAATTAACCCTTTCCCGTCCAACACTCTTAAATAATCCGAATTTATTGATTCGTTTATGGGTTTTAAGTAAATTTATTATTTGCTACTATTCTCCATGTAAACAATATTTTTTAAGGAGTCGGAATTTAACTGTTTTTTATGAATTCAGTTGGCTATATTTTGTAGGTCAAAAATAGTCTACCGCCCGTGAAAGGGTTAATAAATACATATATCAAAAGTATTTATAAAACAAGTTTTTTGGATTTAGTTTAAAGTGTACATCGTCACCACTCTACTCGATGCTTTGGTAGTTTACTCAAAATTTATTTCTGTGCTGCTATAATTTTTTCTTAGTATATTTATATTGTGAAAGAAAATAAAGCTCATGCCTCTAATAAAAAAGCGCTCAATCAACACAACAACCAAAATGATATAGGCTGTATCATGCGCTAAATATAAATTTATATATATTAAAAATTATTATTATTATTTTGGATAATTTATATCTAGAATTTCTATGCGTTCACAAAATATACTTGTTTGATTCATCACCTTTTTCGTCTTTTTAATATTTGTCAAATGCACTATTAGCAGAATGGATATTTACAAAAGTTAACTATATAATTATATAATCCTTATTTTTAATTTTTTGTCACATTTGCTAAGTATTTACGATTATTTTGGAGATTTAAACAAATATTTCCCTATTACTATTTATATTCCATATTTTTAAAAAAAAATAGTTGTTGCGGTTGCATGGTAGTTTTTAAAATCATATCTTTGACAGAATAATTATTTATCAGACTATAAGAGGTTCCCAAATTTGGGGACGCGTCCTCCAGAAATTTCTTTGCCTGATTTATCGGGGAATTCGCAAATGTTTACTCAAATATGTCATTGGCATAAGTCTGATATTTTCCGTTCAAATGTGCGAAAAAAGATATAAAAAAAGTTGCAATTGACTATTACCAGAAATTAGCGGTGGCAGGAGATATTTTTCGAGTTTAAATGGGCTTGCATAGTCTGGTGCTTCGAATCTCTGGAATTACTATTCGAAAATGCCTATATTTATTTTGAATTTGGATATCTAATGATCAGACTGATTTTTGGCCAATATTATCGCCTAATCACTGATCTATTTAGTAAATTTGACGAGTACATTTAATATTTTCTACTCATTGGCCATAAATTCAATTTCTCAATTATAGTGATTCGCTAAAATTTTATAATTGGTCACTATTCGTGTATGTCGACAGAAAAAAATCTTTGATCTCTACAGCTGAAAAAAATTTGGCTTTTTTGATTGTTAGTTGTGAGCACATTTAAGCAATCAAGACGCACACAGTATACTTCTGATTCTAATACACTTCCATACTCTTCACTTTTAGATTCCGATTAGCGTTGCGATACAAGAAATATACGTTTCTCTCTAGCCCTTTCGTCAAACTTACTTTAAAAAAAAAAGATATAATTTCGCTGGGCTAACTCCACTCTTCAATCCCCATACAATCTTATATTTTTTGGTTAAAATCGAAACTCGATAATAAAATCCAAAATGGCAGACAGCTCTGCTCAATTAGAGAAGCTTTTGAAAAAGCATGCTCTTAAAATGGAAAAAAAAGAGAAAAAAGAAAGGCTTAAAAGACTTAAAAAAGGACTCCCTGAAATTGACCCAGCTGAACAAAAACAAAAGGAAGATTCTACAATCGAATTACCCCCTTCAGAATTTCCAAATTCTAATATTAACATTCAAAAGCTCGATGATACCTCTAAACCACAGCAATCAACCGAAAGTTTTGAAAATATTCATACACTAAAAAGTATACCTGAAGAATTCAAATCTAAGAGTCAAAAAAGATCTCTAGTCGAAACAGAACCTCTACACAGCTTAGAAATTTTAGATAAAACTAAAATCGGACCTGCCTCTACAAAAAAAATAAAACATCTTACTCCAAAGCTTGAAAGCTCCAGCGATTCTGATAGTTCAAGTGATTCTAGTAGTTCAAGCGATTCTGACAGTTCAAGTGATTCTAGCAGCTCAAGCGATTCTGGCAGTTCAAGCGATTCTGGCAGTTCAAGCGATTCTAGTAGTTCAAGTGATTCTAATAGTTCAAGCGATTCTAGTAGTTCAAGCGATTCTAGCAGTTCAAGCGATTCTAGCAGTTCAAGCGATTCTGACAGTTCAAGCGATTCCGATGAGGCCAAAAAGGTAGTGAAATCTGTCCAAAGATTTCCTGATTTTACCCTTGATCCAGAAAACAACATATCCGAAAATAAGCATGCTCAAACAATGGGAATTCCCGAATGGCTCACAAAACCTAAAATTATCGAGTCGAACTTTACTGTTTCTATTGATGATAATAGACTTGAAATATCTAAACAAACTTTATCAAATTGCTACAAGCAGGGGATTACTGAATTTTTTGCTGTACAGGCTGCCACTGTCCCCTTGCTAAATTCTAACTATACTTCCTTTAAATACCGCCAAAATTTCCGCGATCTATGTGTGTCTGCGCCTACCGGTTCCGGTAAAACGTTAGCATACATTATACCGATCATAGAGGTAAAATTCGCTAAACAATTCTTTAATAAGAATTTTTGTCTCATTTATAAAAATACATGCTTTTTAATGATTGGGGCGCTGTAAAATAATTTTAATCTTTTAATTTATAGAGATTGAAATTTAGAATAATTAGAAGGCTAAGAACTATAGTAGTTTTACCAACAAGGGATTTGGTCGCCCAAGTAAAAAAAGTTTTTGATCAATTTACTAGAGGATTCAATATTCAAGTAGGATCTGCGTCGGGCGAAGTTTCCTTCTCAAAAGAGCAAAAAAGTCTTGTATCTGACCCAAAATATAGGTATCTTTTTATTATACATGCTTTTAGCTTACTAAATTTACTTTAAATAGACAAAGCTCAAATCCGTATTTTTTTCTAGCCTTGAAGAGGAATGTAGTTTAGTCGATATCCTTATCTGTACTCCTGGTCGTCTAATTGATCACATGAACTTGACTCCAAACTTCACTTTAAAGCACGTCGAACTTTTGGTAAGTATTATTGCACGCTTTTAACATATAAGCCGATATTACCTTGTCTCGTTACGCAAAATTGCATACATTATTAATATTTTTTCACATTCGTGCTACTAGACTACTATATTACTCCTTAAATTAACCATAAAACTAAAATAATTTACCTTTATTGCTAATCCACTAAAAAGGTTATGGATGAAGCAGATAGACTTTTAAGCCAAGGTTACCAAGATTGGATAAATAAAATATACGAAGCAATCAAAACTCAAGAAACTAATAAAATGTCTAACGATTTAGCTCATAAAGACCTGTAAGTTCATGCCTTTTAATCATTAAAAATAATCGAACGAGTGATTTTTTTTTTTCAAATTCAACGTAATTTATTTATTTATACCACTTTTTCTGATATAGAATCTAATTTTATTCTTTTACCTTTATTTTTTTTGCTCTGATAATAGAGATTGGGATTCGAATTATCTACTCGCCAGACCTTCCTCAAGAGTAAAGCTCCATTTCTTATTTTTACACATATTTATTTATAAATATGTATATCTTTAGCACTTCAAATTAATTTAATTTTAAAATCTAGATTAGAAATTATTAACCTCTATATTTTATTAAAAAAAGAAAATTTTTTATTCTGATTTCATAAAATTTGCAATTAATAGGTTCAAAAGTTGCTTTTTTCTGCTACATTAACTCGAAACCCTTCTCTGATTGCTAGCTTGAATTTAATCAATCCGCTATATGTAGCAATCAAACATGCTTCAAGTAGCAATGAAGATGCTAATTCCCAATACGATACCCCTACTACGCTAAAGGTATAAATTACAGTCTCTTTTTTATTTATAGCCAAATAATTATCTAAGCCAAAAGTTTGATATTTTAAAATATTATATTTTTATAGGAATACTATATTGTTTCGTCTACATACAACAAACCTATGGCTTTGATCCACCTCTTACTAAAAGTAAAGATTAAGTCTGTTCTTTGTTTTGCAAAATCAGTCGAATCTGCCCATAGATTAACTCAATTACTACAATTGTTCTTTGAAAAAATTGCTGAAAACGAAAACAAATTATCGGTTTCAGAATATTCTAGTGATCTTACACCAGCCCAAAGATCTTCAGTCTTTAAAAAATTCACAAACGGATCAATAAGCGTGTAAGAGTTATTGCTGAACTTATTTTTTATTAATAGCCTTGTCCAATTATAAAAATTTCTCACTCAACACTAAGATACCTACTTATTTTTTTATTTTGAATCTATCAACTGATTAAAATCTGCTAATTTATTTACCAAACTTTTTAAAAAAAAATTTTTTTATAGGCTTGTATGCTCTGATATGGTGGCCCGTGGTGTTGACATTGAAAACGTAGATACTGTAATCAACTATGATGTTCCTATTTCAATAAACCAGTATATTCATCGTGTTGGAAGAACTGCAAGAGCTGGGAAAGAGGGCACAGCTTACTCGCTTATTTCATCTCATGAAGCTAGATATTTCAGACAAATGAATCACGATTGCAACCGCATGGATAAGTTGAAGCAAATAAATTTGAAATCAAATGATTTTGAGCCTTATTTGGAACGATATCAGGTAAAAAAATTTTCTTATATCAAAATATTCATATTAATTGCCGCTGAAAAATATGTAACAATTATTTTTATTTTTATATTTTTATTATAGGAATGTCTTGATGGGCTTAAAGATGTATATTTATCTAAATACGAATAGACAATCATTTTAATTATTTTATTTATGCACTTTTTTTGACAAAAATAAATATATACAAGCCTATAAATTACAATATTCACTAGAGCTTAATATAAGTTGCATTTTTTCACAATTTTTTATCCAAATTGCTTATTTTGTTGTCTGACTCCAATTATTTATAAATAGCTACATTCTCCTCCTCTCTCTCTTATTTTCTATTTTCAAATGAATTATTCTGGTTTTTAATAAACCATTCTAGGAAATTGGGGGAAAATAAATTGATTTATTTTTAGAGTTAAATAAATTCACACTTCATTATATTAATAAAGGTATTTAACCTGGTACTATCTTATGGTGTTTATTTCTAAATTCTGACTAGAAAAAAAAAATGAAGATAATTTTAAATTTTAAACAAGATCGAATATTATTTTCACGAAAGTTTTTAGTACTCAATTCATTGCTTTCTTATTTAAATTTCAAATAGATACTATTTAAAAATCATGTGAATATTTATCTTTTTTTTCTCTGTTAAATCAAGAAGAATCTAAACTTTTATACTAGTATTAATAGAGGAAATACTATTTTAAATTACTATTTTAATATCTAATTTAATTTAGGTATATTACGATATATGAATTTTTTTATAACAAACACTAAGCTTTATTTAAACATCCACCCTCTGCATCAATACGTTCGAGCTACAAATTTGATGCGCTCTAAAGAAAAAAATGTATAGTATAGATATATAATAATTCTAATTATCGCAAATTTCTGGAATAGTAAAATTTTTGATATAGTAGAAATACCTCATGAAATCAAGTATAAAAGCTTTACTTGCTATCCAAGGTTAATTTTCAACATAATTTTGTTTATAATATTTTCAAAAATTAAATATAAATATTGAACCATAAATCGAAAAATTATGTTGTAATTTTTTTTTTTTGATGTTAAAAAATAATAGCATATAGGTCATTTAATAAGTAAATTTGGCAAAATTTAATTCACAAGGAGTAAAAAAAAAATAACTCCAAGTAGATTTTTTTTAATAAAGAATTTTATTGAACGAATTATATAATGATATAATTTAAAACAAAGATATATATATATATATAAACATATCAAAACTTGTATTAAGAACATCAGAAGCTCCAAAATCTAAAATAACTTTTAATATTAGATAGATCAGGATTAAATGTGAAATTAAATAATTATATTTAGCTGTTCCGGATTTTTTTTGGATAAAAATTTTTTGATACCAATTATAAATTACAAATAATACTAGTTATGGGTATATCTGATGTGATTATAACTTAGGAATAGCTATTTATTACAAAATAAAGATTATCAATAGTATTGAAAAATTATGTATCCACTTTTATGAGTGCATGTGGTACAATTTCGTCTTGGCTGAATAAAACTATAAAAATCGATAGTTTTAGTACTGAGTATTCCAATTAATCATTTTATTTTTACTTTATTTTGGGTGTTTTAATAAATAATAATTAAATAAAAATTTTAAAATCAACTATAATTATAATTAAAAGAAAAAACTCTCTATGAGTGAAAAATCCTCTTTTCAATACTGATTTTTTTAATATTTTTTTTGTAATTTATCTTGTTTCTTTTTTTTTTTATACTAAATGTTATAATTAATTTACTGTTTATTGAATAATACTAAGTCACTTTAGACAAAAAAAACATAAAGGTTTGCTAAAAACGATTTGATTTAATAAAATTTTTACTTCATATTAATTAAAGAAATTTTATAGCATAATCATGATTTTATTTTAAATGAAAAATATTATTATTTTTAGTATGAATTAATGGTTACTATTACATCAGTTAATATTTAATAAGAATATATTGATATTATATTATGTGATTACGGTAAGATAAAAGCATATAAAATGATTCGGGCTTTTAGGTTTATATTTTGGTATGGTATAATAGTGCAAAACATTAAATTATTCTTTTGTTAGTAATTATGATGGAATTTTTAGATATCGCATAAAGACATATAGAAAATTTTTTTATTAGTGAAAACTATAAAGTAGGTACATATCGTGAAATATTCAGAATGTGAATTTATGTCAAAAAATAAATCGATGAAAATATATTAATTAGCTTAACCCTTTCCCATCCAAAAATATAAAAAATATAGGATTTAATGATTAGTTTATGGTTTATAATTAATATTATTATTTTCTATAATTCTAAAATAATCCATTATTATTTAAATTTTCAGAATTGAATTATTTTTATAAAATTCAGTTGGCTAGATTTGGTAGTACGAGAACAGTCGAAATCCCGGTAAAGGGTTTACTATTCCTGTTAATGTAAAATATGAGCAAAAAATTTTTAAGCGATCATTAAAGTAAAAAAAATTAAAAGTAAATTATAATTTGCTAAAGAATTCATTGTATTGGTAAATTATTTATTAATGGATCTTCTGTTTCAATAATGTAAAAAACTCTTATCTTGTATTAATATTGCCGTTTTATTTATCCGTAATTAATTTACTTGTTCTCTAAGGTTCAATTTTTTAATGTTAAATTTCTCCAAAAGTTGATTTATAAGGCCTACAATTTAATTAATAAATACTTTTTTATCTGAGATTCGAATCACAAATATATTAAATCTATTAAACCTTATATTTTTTATTTATTCTTTAATTTCCAAGAAGGATACAATTAAATCAAAAAAATATTTTAATATTAATGAAATAAGCTTATTTCTATTATTTCAGATGAGAAATTAGACTTATTGGTACAATAAATAGCAATAAAAAAATGTTAAAAAAATACTCAGGCTTAATATCTCCAATAAGTTAATAGTTAATACAAAATTTTTAAGCACCAGATATATTACTTTAATTGAAAATAGTGTAATTTTAGCCGTTTAACATATGTATAGATCATATATGCGATTCATGATAGGGTTATGCATTCATAATTTTTATAGATTGATAATACCTATGCAATTAAACAAATCTTGAGAGAGGGTGAGTAAAAATTTCAAGCTCATTATAAATTATTTTTGACCTATGTTGCTTTCAAATATACGCGAAATTTAAATAATTTAGAGAAAAATCGAAAAGTTTTTAGATGTTCTAAAACATTAACAGATTAATTATACATGTTTAGTCGAAATTTTAACCAGATATATAATTTATTTGATCTCAGAAAGTTAAAACGAATGGTTATAGAGCTGGTATAAGTTTCGCCCTGAAATAATTTTGAGTATAGAAACTAGAAAAATTACGCAAAAATTCTACCATTAATTTGAAATCAATTTTTTGAACGGAAAAAATTTAAAGTTACTAAAATAATGATTAAAATCAAGTTAAAATTTAGCATGTCTGTAGATAATTTTTTTAATATAATTATTATTATCATTGGCAAGATAGATTCGCATAAAATACATATCAGATCCAATTCAATTTTAGAAATTTGGAAATTCGATTTCTAGTTACGGAACTGCTTCTAATACTTGGGGAAAAAATACTAATTTGAATAGCGTAAATCAGAACTAATTTTATTTTATAAACCATGGATAATGAAATGTATAAAGAAGAATTAAAAAAAGATTAAACGTGATGATTTCACGTACCAGAGTATGTAAAACTAACTTTGATGTATATAGAATCCATTTTGTCGAGAAATACTGTATAATTAAAGTAAAATTTATAAATACATAATTATTTCTTGTTTGAACTAAGGGTATTATAATTATGAATATTATTTAGAGTTTACATCGTTTTTTATTTTTATTTTGAATAAAAATAGTATATTCACCGTTTTGTATGCAAATGCTAATTATAAATAGTTCTTTTTTTATTGATAGAAATTGCAGGATTTGAAGAGATCTTATAATTATACTCATTTAAATCGCCTAGCTCTAAATATAAATATCTAATTGCTATTAATAATCTATTTTTAGCATGTATTTACTTTTTTTTCTTACCAATTTACTAATAAATTTTAAAATTATTACTTTTATTATCTAAACTTATTTCGATTCTATACAAGCATATTATTCTACCTTACATCAGCAAAACTATAAAAAGCTATGAATTACTTAAAAATCCAATCAAAAAACACAAAAAAAATTATTAAATACGTATAAAATATAGCTATATTCATTTTAGAGTGTACAATAATCTTAAAAAGCGATTAATTTATGAATAGTATTTAATAATAAACACCAAAAATAATTTTTTTTGCATTTTTGAAAAACTTTTTGGTATTTATTACTCAACAGAAACGATTGACCGAAAACTTCAAAACTAAGATCATGATATAATTCCTTAGGTTCAATAAATGAAAAGAAAGTGGTTCAAAAAAGTTTGTAATATATAAAAACAAATTTCTAGAAATTAATTTATATTTTTGGAAGGTAATTCATTGGCAGAATCAAATTTAATAAAATTATGGATATTCCAATTGACAAGCAATTATTCAAAAAGAAAAAATTTTTTTTTTCCATAGCGCAACGAAATTGGGAGGGTGATGGGGGTTAATTATGATCTATAATTAACCTAGGAGAATATTAATAATATGTAATTTTGGCATTAAATTACGTATTTGATAAATTTTTAAGGTATAAAAAAATAAAAATAAAAAGCAGATATTTTATATATCGAATTATTTTAAATTTAAAACCTATGTATGTGTTTAGAGTATGGCAGTTAAAATTATTAAAAGTAATATTAAGTAGTTGAAAGCATTTGATGTTGGACTTTTGAATATATTTGGTTAATAGAAATGATCAATATCTACAGAATTCTTTAAAACTTGCCAAATAAGTTTTCATGAAGTACTGGGAGAAAATACCATATTTTTATATAGTGTAACAAAAGAAAAAATCAAATCAGATTATTTAAACAATTTAGCTTTTAGAGTTCTAATAGTAATTACTAAATTATATGATACACGATCAATCTTTATTAACTCTTTCTGGGGCCAAAACCTTTAGTTTAATTAAAAATCTTAATAGAATAAGCCAATTTAAAACTATTTTTTATTGGTTTCATTTTATTAATAGCTAATAAAATGTTATCATTAAATATTAATTTATTAACTTTTCATTTGGTTGGGTAGATCTGATAGCCCAATCAAAGCCAACTGCCCTTGAAAGGGTTAAACCTAAATGTTAACGAGAAGAGAGGCCAAAAATTCTAGAACCTTGGACTCAAATATTTATATGAGGGTTTCTTTTGATGATAGGAACAAAATCTATTAACTTTTTATCTTCACTTCAAAGTTAATTTGGGTTTTAGATCCGATTATTACTCATAGCCAAATGTATTGGGTAGTTTGACTTTTTCCCGTTCAACATTGAAAAAACTAAATCATTTATTCGCCAGTTATTTTTATATTGGTGTATTATTTGCTAATATTATACAAAAAGCCAATATTCATGTGTGGTTTAGAATTTAACTACTTTTATTGAACGCAGTAGGCTATATTTGGTAGATCAAAAACTGTCTACCGCCTGTGAAATAATTAACCAACAAAATCATCTAATTATTGGTAAAAAATATAGTTCCAAGGAAAAAAACTCCCTCTTGCACCAATAATCTCCGATACACTAAAATATATCACAAAGAGGCACAATAGTTAATGAAGTGTAGCAAATAGGCTAAATATGCTTATCAAGAACACATTATTGGCTGTAGATAAATAAGAGAATAGTACAACTACATTTACACTTCACAGTATTATTAGGGGTTGGATGAAAGGTAGTTTACTGGATATAATATCAAGATAAAGATGTACATATCTTAAATTTAGACTTTTTTAATTTTAAATCTCGGAATTTTATTTTTAATTTAAACGTTTCCTAAACTGTAAAGAAAAGTAAAAATTTTTTTACGTTTGAACCTGGGCGAAATGATCGTTTTTACTTTTTTTTAAAAAAAAAAAAAGTGTTGAATTTATTTAATTGTTTTCTAATAAAAGATTGCTTAATATTTACCACATAATAAATAATTTAATTACTAGATTTATTTAAAAAAAACTTTAATTTTTTTTCTGTATCTTTAAAGTAAGTATAAATAACTTTAAATAATAGAAGACGTTGATTAAATGATATAAATATTAGCTTTGCTTTAAAGGAAAATAATGGATGAGTAAATATAGATTTATTTAGCGATTAAAAGATTGGGGGAGTTTTTTTGATTGCAAAATGAGGATTAATAAACCAGGAATTATTTGCTCATATTTTAAAAGTGGCTATCAGATGAAGCGGGAAAGTGTGTATCTGATATGAATCGGAGAGGAAGAAAGAGATACTATAGGTTAGTTGCTTATTGACTTTGATTAAGAAATTGGTGTAACGATTGATTAATCTAGATAATTGGACAGTAGAAAACCTTCATCTCGCTCCGAAGTCTTTTTTGAGACATAGTAGTATTTTTGATTAAAAAAAAGGTTACAATTGTTATGTAACAGAATGAGGAGAATGACGAAATTTATCAATCACTACTGTGATTGGTGTATCTAAAGCAAGCCTAATTTTGTCTTTGATTGCAACATCTGAAACAAATAGCAAGATTTAAGTGATTGAAGGAATTGTGATGGTGGTAGATCTCTTTTTATCACATAGAAAGCTATAGTTTGGATAAGGATATAGTCGGTGCGATATGTGAAATGAGAAATGAGAAATGAGAAATTTGTAAACGGATTCTTCATACGAACTGGTTGGCTAAACGGCCCGGAATTAGATTTGGCGAATTGCAGAGTAGAAAGGTAATTTCGTTATATGCAATAATGATAATAATAGCCAGAAAGGATACTTATTGGCTTAACATTTTCCAGCTCGAAAATCACTAAGAATTCTATTGCGTTTTCTAAAATTTAATTTGAAATTATGAGTGTGTTTGCCAAAATTGAGACATGTAATTTTTTTTAGGACTGTATGTCTTGTAATTCTAAACAAGTAGAAATAAATATTACTTGGTTTGATATAGTATTAACAATTAGTGGCAATACCAAATGATTTTTTTGTACAAAGAAGATATAGATCTTGAGGTTTATTTTTATGTTTTCTTATAATAAAATTATACTTTTTATTTTTTTAGCGAGAAAAATTGGGCTTAAGAAAGCTTGATGATACGCTTGTGGTTTAAAGACTTAGTATTTGTTTTCTAGCATGCGCCAAAAGTTCCCTTAATTGGGTGGCATCAGTAATTGATTCGTTGAGTGAGTCACATTAATAGGCTATTCCTATTTTATTTTATTTTTTGCTGAGTAATTCAAATATTTACTCAAAAATTTAACAAATTCATGCTATAAATATTCTGTAGGTTTATGGCCACTAGTATAAAACTGGAGAATATTTGTAGAGCAATAAAATAAACCTTATGCGAAGTATTTTTTTTAATTTTAGGGGCTTGGTGGTGCTGTACACTTTGCCGTAGCTATAATATTTTTAATGAAAGTACATACTGGTTCAGACACAGCAGAAATTCTATACAGTGTAAAGAGAGGTAGCAGGAGTAAGTTTGCAGCCAATGATTAGTCAATATCCCGTGCCTATAAATCCCTTTCTCCCCACAAAGGAAAAAATAAGTTATATCATCACAAAAAAAAATTAGACCTACAAAAGATTTATCGAAGAGTTTTGGGCCTGCTCACTCTCCCAACAAGTTTGCATAAGAGGGAAAAGGGAGCAGCGTATCAAAAGCCGCAATTAAGAGGCTGTCCAATACAATCACACGCTTATTGGCTATTTGACTGCCAGTAATAAAAGCAGGCGAGCGTGATGAGTTGATGGCCAATTATAAACTTGGCTATTATACACCATTGTTCATGAGCTGCCAATGAGTATATTAGGATATGGGCAGTATGGAATCATTAATATTTATTCACAGTGACTTTGAGCAAAAATCTATTATAATCCAAATTGCTGGAATATGGCCCCATTATTTTTTCACAGCAGCGGAATTTATTTTTCATAGGATGAATATACAATGCAAGTCAAATCAACCAAAAACACCTAGTTCATAAAGAGTAGAATAAGCATCCTGTAGCTCTTAGAGGCGAAGCTTCCGGAATAACTGTAGTATTTTTGAGGCATACTGCCCTGGAACAGATCAGCGAGGGTAGGTTGCAAGGAGGCATGTAGTACTATTAGCTTGGTTTATGCGAAGAGGTGGGGCGGCAGAGGGATTCGGAGATGGTTTAGCTCGTGGTCCAGTGCTTCCGATAGCGCTCAAGTTAAAAGATCATTGTGTATTGCCCTCAAGGTAACTTTTATTGGCAAGAGGTGCAGCTACTTGTACCGATTTGGGTTTTATATATTTCGCATTTGAACAAGTTATATGCAATTATTTACGTTAAATATAGACCCCATACATTTAATTTTAATTCTGTCTATCTATTTCTGTTTCAGTTTTATAGTGATAATCTCTCAGCTCTATTGGCAGGCTTTTCTGTCTAATCCAATCATCTACTTGGGGAATATTTGAACTTTAAAATAAAAGCTTTCATTACTAAAAAGAGGAAAATAGCTGTCATTAGTAATAATAAAAAAAATTAACCTTCATTACTAAAACGAAAAAAATAAATGTCAGACTAAAAAATAGGTGGGGTCTATCTGATTTATCTGATAGGGCCGTAATTTTTAAATTCTGAACTTGAAAAGAAAAAAAAAGAGTATAAATATACTTACAATTTCTTCGAACTATTTTTATACTTCTAAAATACTATTTCTCTTTTTTTTTTTTTTCGAGGCTATTAAATAAAAAACAAAAATATCAAGCATTGAATTAAATTATCCTTTTTTTCATATGCAATAATTGTTGATTTATTTCACTCAATTTTATTCTACTAATAACGTCCAGTTTTGCTTTCTGCCACTTTAAATATAATAACGACTGAAAATACCTCCTTTCCTTTCTTACATTTCTTTTAATTTTAATCGTTAAAAATAACATACCTCATTTACTTCATAAATATCATTCTTCATTTCATGCTATCCTCTTTATTTATACTATGGCCATAATTTCATTCAAAATTCACGGAATGACTTGTCATTCCTGCGTCAAAGCTGTTAACAACTCCCTCAAGCCCTTCTCCCAAATAGCCGATTCCCACATTATACTCGAAAAGGGCCTGTTGATTTTGACTATTTCTGAACTCTCTGATTCCTTAATAGACTCTATAATCGTTTCTGTAGAAGACTCCGGATTTGATATTTGGCCTCTAAATCATAATGTTTTATCCGATTCACTTATACACTCAGACGATATCTCTAGCTCCACGCATTTAATCTCGTGCATCACAATACAAGGTATGACTTGTAATTCCTGTGTGAATAGCATCGAAAGTACCATCAAATCTATGGATGGTATCCAACTGATTTCTGTCTTTCTAAAAGATTCAAACTCAATCGTTAAATATGACCCCTCTATTATTCACTTAAATCAGATAATTCAAGCCATTGAAGACTGTGGCTTCGAAGCTTCTCCCCTCGATATAGACTCTTTAACTCTTTCCACCACCAAAGTCTGGAGCTGTAAAGTCTCCTCCATCCCCTCCGAAAACATTGCCGAAAACATTTCCAACTCCCTAAAAACGCTACCTAGCGTTTCAAAAGTAGAAACTGATCCTAAAAATTGTATAATTAACATCACTTATAACCCAAAAATTGACCAAGTTGTTGATCTGGTTTCAAAGATCGAACAAGCTGGAATCGCTGTATTGGGTGAAAATTCTGAGCCTTCTAACTCTGAGTTTAGCTCAAATATTTCTCTCTCTAATGATTACTCTAAAAATCTAGGCACTCCCTTGCACCCCATTTCAGCTTTTAGCCCCGATTTCTTCAGCTCTAACAACAAAACCTCTAGCACTGATTTCTCTTCAGAGCTTTCTTCAGATGCTGACACTGCTGCTGTTCTAGATATAAGAGGTATGACTTGTGCCTCTTGCGTAAATGCCATCGAAAGAAATATAGGGAAAATACCTGGAATCAACTTTATCAGTGTCAACCTAATTGCTCAGCAAGCAAAAGTTATTTTCTCTAGCGATGTATTACAGCTTGAAACTATAGTCAACGAAATTAATAACCTCGGGTTTACTGCCACTGAAATTAGCGAAGAAAAAATCACTAAAAAAGCTGACCCAAATTCGTCATGTCTTGATACCACCTCCAAAATAAAAAAAATTAGCATACTCATCTATGGAATGACCTGCTCCTCATGTGTCAACACCATAGAAACAGAGCTTAGTAACTTTCACGGCATCGAATCCGTCTCCGTAAACTTAGTACTACAATCTGCAGCTATTACTTATTTCTCTGATTTAGTCGGAATTAGAAACATTATACAAAAAATCGAAAGTTTGGGTTTTGATGCTGTTGTAAACCCAAAAATGGGAAATTCTCAAATCGAATCCCTAAAAAGAACCCAAGAAATCAATACCTGGAGATCAAATGCTATCCTATCATTCTACTTGGGTCTCCCAGTCTTTATTATTGCTAAAATTCTACCTAACTTTCCCTCCATTAAAAGCTTCTTGATGCACCAAATTGTTATTGGCTTACCTCTAGGAGTAACCATAGAACTGATCCTAACTACAATAATAATTTTTACTGTAGGAAAACACTTCTTTATTAAATCTTATGTTGCTCTCAGTAATGGTCACGCTACAATGGATGTTCTTGTTTCAACAGGTGCTGGGCTAGCTTACTTATTCTCAATATTTATGCTATCTTGGAGCGTAGTCAAACAAAATCACGGAAAAGCTCACTGTTTCTTTGAAGCTGCCGCTTTGCTCATTGCCTTTGTTTCTGGGGGTAGATACCTAGAAAATATGGCCAAAGGTAGCACTTCAACAGCTCTAGCTCAATTGATGACACTCACTCCCTCAAAAGCGCTACTTGTCGAGAGAGATACATCTGGTAAGGTCATTAATGAAACTTTGATTGCTAGTGAACTCATCCAGGTTGGTGACGAGCTTAGACTGTCTCCAGGCGAGAAGATTGCCGCTGATGGTGAGATTATCGAAGGCAGTACCGAAGTAGATGAGTCAACTGTAACTGGAGAACCACTACCTGTTTCTAAGTCAATTGGCTCTAAATTGGTTGCAGGAACTGTCAACTCAACTGGATCAATATCAATGATCTGCACTCAGGTTGGCTCTGATACGACTTTAGCTCAAATAGTTCGACTTGTTGAAGAAGCTCAAGTTGGAAAATCACCTATTCAGTTATTCGCTGACAAAGTTTCGCACTATTTCGTTCCTGTTGTTCTTATCCTCTCTGTATTAACCTTTATTAGCTGGATGATTATTTCATACTCCCCAAGTATTCAAAAACCTGATCTGCTCAATAAACACGCAGATAGAACTGGTAGTTACTTTGTTGTTTGTTTGCAAATAGCTGTTGCCGTGGTTGTTGTAGCTTGTCCTTGTGCACTTGGTTTAAGTACACCAACTGCAGTTATGGTTGGGACGGGTGTTGGAGCACAGATGGGTATTCTTATTAAAGGTGGAGACACTCTAGAAAATGCGCATAATATAGACACTGTAGTATTTGATAAAACAGGTACGCTTACAAAAGGCGAGCTCGATGTATACGATCTTATTATTGACCAAAGCTGGGAAAGAAAAATATTTTTAGCTCTTGTTGGATCCGCTGAATCTAGATCAGAACATTCTTTGGGAAAATCTCTTCATAACTATTGTGGACGAGTTTTAGGAAAGGATGTATTGATGTCTCAGCTAGAAACTCTTGACTTCCGTGCATTGACAGGATTAGGAGTTAGGTGTAAAGTCAGAATTCTTCCAACTGCTTCCTTTTTCGATAACAAAATTTCTTCACCAATGTCTATTTTGATTGGAAATATTAGATTAATGGATATATCTTCTGTCGAAATACCAAAATACATTTACCAAGCTGTAGAAAAGTATGAAAATACAGGCTGTACAGTTTTACTAGTATCTATTGATAATAAGTTTGCAGGTGCTATAGCTATGTCAGATGTGCTAAGACCAGAGTCATTACAAACAGTTCATGCTCTCAAAAACATGGGCATTCGAGTAATTATGGTAACTGGTGACCAACCTAGAACGGCACAATTTATTGCTAAATCTTGTGGTATAGATTCGGTTTATGCAGGAATTTCACCATCTGGAAAACAAGAGATCGTCTCTTATTTGCAAGCATCTCCACCATCAAGGTCCAAAAAATTATCAGCATTTTCCTTATTCTCGAGATTTTTGAGAATTTTCAAAAGACATGGATATGAACAATTGCAGGAGTGCTCTAAAGTAGCAATGGTTGGGGATGGTATTAACGATTCACCGGCATTGGCAGCTGCTGATGTAGGAATAGCAATATGCACAGGAACAGATGTGGCGATGGAAGCAGCATCACTCGTTCTTATGCGAAAAGACATTTCAGATGTTGTGACAGCACTTGACTTATCTAGAACTATCTTTCAAAGAATTAGGTTAAATTACATTTGGGCATGTATGTATAATTTCATTGGGATTCCACTTGCTATGGGATTTTTTATTCCGTTTGGAATAGAGCTATCACCAGTATTTGCAAGCGGTGCTATGGTAATGAGCAGTTTAAGCGTTATGGTATCTAGTTTGCTATTGAAATTGTACAAGAAACCACAGTTTGTAAGCCCTAGAATAGATGGGGAGCATGTACCAAAGATAATGGATTTTAATGAAATCAACCAATATCAAGAAAATCTCATTTCGAGAGACATGGTTTCATCACCAACTTTGACTAATGGGTCAATGTACAATAGTCATGGAAATAGTATATTTGAGACAAGAAGCAACATATCTATTAAAACTCCTATTCTTCTATTCGACGAAGATGGGTTCAATAATAGGAATGAATCTGAATTAGGGGAATATGAAAAATTCACGGAATATCCTATGCAGACTTTTGTTTCAAAAGAAGATCAAATCGAATCAAGTGGTAGTAATTTGCTAAATATATCTTTAGATAACAATAATGGAAATGGTAATACATCTGAATTAGAGTACTTGGCGAAACCAAGAGCAAGCAGCGGGCAAGATTCGCTATTAAATTCACCACTGCCGAGCAAATCACAATCAAACAAACTTTTACAAAAAGCACTACAAAACTCTATATCACACAATAAGTTCTACTACAGCTCAAACTCATGAACCCTTTAAATTTAAAACTGTATATAACAATTCCAGATGAATTAGACTTTGATAAACTTCTTAATTAGTAAGATTTTGATTGTTATTTTTGATTTCGGCGAATCAATAATATTATACATTTATCAAATCATTATTTATACCTGTACTAATATTAAATTTCCGCACTGTTAAATTTGCTGTGTAAAGCTAAGCAGTACTATTTATTTTTTTTTTTTTGGGAAAGGCTGCGAATTAAATAGTCAATAATGATATATAAGATAAATATTTCAAAGTTCTATTAGTATTGTGATGTAAAGTGTATTTATTAGGTGTTGGCTTTAAACGCCATGTAAAGGTGAAAAGAGTTAGATTCGTTAAAGCGTGCTTATTGGGCAGGGTGTGTCTCATATTTATACCATCACTCTTCATCCTCTACAAAAAAGAAAAGAACGAAAATTTTTGTTCTTATCATTAACTTACTTGAATAAGCGATAGGAGTTTGTGAAGCTTATTTTGTAAGGTTGTAGCATTTGTACAGATAAAATAAAAAAAAAATGAAACAAAGTACGACTTTATAGAGAGTGCATAAGATGAAAACAAGATGAATTAAAGGCAATATTGTAAAAAATTATAAATTTATTTTGTTTTTTTGGAGGAATTTTTTTCTTTTTGATAAAATGAATGTTGGTTTACAATACGATTTATTATTATTTTTCTTTAAAGTAAGCTACTCTGTATTTGAAGTAAAAAAGTTATGAACAAAATGGTGAGATAAACGAAAATCAGATTTCGTTGAAGTGGGGGGGGGGGGATTGAGGGCTGAGAGCTTATGACGATGAGGGGATGAGGGGCGCAGTATATTTTTTTTGTTTTTGGAATTCATATATGCAAGGTTATTATGTGGCTTTATTTTCGCACAATTGGCGGCTAATTAACTAAAGTAATATAATGTTATATAATATGAACAAAATGTGGCTGTGATTGCGTTTTTTCCTTCTCCCCCAACCTTTAATCATTGGTAGTTGTTTTTTATTTCAAGTGGCGTTAAATAAATAATAGGCAGCAATAAGAGAGTTTTATTTTTAGAGGCACATCGTTTAATATGCGCGAAAATAAAGTATGAATATATAAATTTTCACAGTACATGAATGTTGTGGGTTGGAAAAAGGGAATGAGAAAGAATGTAAGATATATGTAAGTTTGATCATTCAATGTTTCTGTTGCAGAAAATATTAAGTGAAAAAGAAAAAAAACGATTATAGGCAAACTGGTGTACTTTAATTAATTATTTTTGACGATTTGTATTGGCTCACAAGACAATTAATTAAACAACGGATATGGTTTTTTTCAGATTCATTTTTCTGTGTGGCTGCAGAGTTCATAGTTGAAGCATTATTAGGGCAATTTCAGTCACGCATTCTCACCCTCTTTCTCCATATTGACACTGACTTACAAAAGGACTAATAGCCCTTGATGAAGAGCTTATTGTTTTTTTACATACCTGCGCAAGTCGTTCAATTCAAGAAAAATCAGCAACTTGGATTTCTTTGAACTCGGCCAATTCGAAATAGACACTACTATCGAATGAATATAAGGAGGAAGTATGTGATATTGATAGAGAAAAAAAAATGGATTGAGCCCAATTACGCGTAAACAAAAATATGTGTTGTGGATTCCTTTTTCTATTTTTTTTTATATGCATAATTAACAAGACTAATATGTAAAAAGAAGATGTGGAGGGGATCACATTTTGTGGTATGAGTAGTCCATTTGAACAGGTTTATTTTGTTTTTTTGAATATACTCTATTGTAAGAGTCGAAGGCTCGAAAATGTACAAAGAAAATGGCGTTAAAACGCCTTTGACTTCGATTATATTGGCTCTTCATTGAAATAAGAACACAATCAAAAAATAAAAATTAGTCTTTGTGAAGAATTCGCGATTATTTCTTATCTTTTCCTGATCCACTCTTTATAAAATAATAAAAGAATTAAAGCCTCATGTGTTAAATAAAGCAAACGTTGTGTTGTGAACATTTGCAGCATTCAAAAGTGATATTTTTTTGAAATAAATCTCATTTAGTTGCTTTGTTGTTTATGTTCTAAACACACAATCTAATCCTGCTTCGTACCCACAATAAATTTACTTTACATTTTCAATCGTGATTAAAAAAAAAAAAGCAAGCGATATTCTTTCTATTCGCATCAATCAAAAACGAGTATAATTAAACTTTATTGTTACTATAAGCAAGTTTAAGCTTTATTTTTATTAAAGTTTGGGACATTTACTGCATCACGAAAAAAAAAAAAAGAGAAAAAAAATTAGGGGTCCAAAACAGCGGCAGCATTAGTAGCAGCAGTAGCAGTAACAGTAGGAGAAAGCAGGAGAAATTCAAATGCAAGCAATAAAACTATATATTTTAAATAAATGTGCAGCAATCAATCTAACAAGTTTATTGACTTTTTTTTTTTACAATAAGAAAAAGCCGGATTGTTAGCAGCAAATATACTTTAATTATTTACTTTTTATATGCGGATAAAGTCAAATATAGTTTCTTACATTGTAAAAAATAAATAAATAAAAAATCCCGCTGAATAAAAGTACAAACAGTTATCAATAAGCTTTTTAGACAGTACCCTATACTTTCCATATACATACTCCTACAGAAATCAAAATTCTTGATTTATTTACAAAGAAAAACTAATACCCGAAAATAAAATCCCTACAGGGTATAATCTCTTTAATATCAAATTATTGAATTTATACAGTTTCCTTTTTTTCTTTTAATAAATTTAGGCGTAAGAAATTATATACCTTTATATTATCTTTATCTTTATTGTTATTATTATTTTTACAAATAACTTGCAGCCATTCGGGAATAAAATTGAGGAGGGTTTTTTTCTACTAATTTTTTTTTTCAATTAGAGGAATAAGTTTGTGAAATTTTTGACAGAAATTAATATTACACACTCTTTATCCTTGTAGAAGAATTAACTAAATATATTCTTCCTCTCGTTCTTCCGAAATAATAGCGTATAGAGACTTCCTTCTAATAAAATAATAAATAAAGAAATAGACTAAAGGAGGAATAAGCATCGTATACCAACATTTAGAAGAAAGAGCTGGGAGTCGGAAATTTGACCTTTTTGCATGTTTATCATTATTCATATACATTTATTATTCGTATTTTTGTGAACAAACCGTAAATTTATAATACTGACTTCTCAAAAAGAAAAGAAAGTTTCAAATTAAAAAAGACATATAAAATTTTGAATCCCGAAAAACCGACCTTATTATATGCATATTATGAACGGGACAAGTCTTGAAGATAGTTTCAGTATCCCCAGAGATACGTACAACAAAATATCAGATGATACTGATACGAAACAATTCCAGGTAAATGAGAAAGCAGCTAGTCCTAATTCTGAAAACAGCTCGATACTGGACACTTCTGATGATTGCTGCTCTGACACTTACATTGATCAAAGTATATACAGCTATAGCATCAAAGAAGCGCAATATAAAAAGGAAGAAACAATCGAGCTGGATAAAGCCGTGCAGAAACTTCATATAACATCTCTGCATTCTCCGAATAAATTCAGATTTACCGACAGAAAACCAGGTTTAGACGCACAGAAGGAAATTACTATCCGAAACTTGGAAGGACGAAGAGCGTCGTCAAAAAAGGACCAAGAAATTAATTCGCACCCGAATGGATATCATACCAACGATGCAAGCAAATCTCCTGATAGTTTAAAACTTCAGCGGATCCGTCTTCAGAAAGATTCTAGAGAGAAAATTATTAAACGCCGAAGCGACATGCGCCATTCTATCAAGCTCAATTTGGGCGAAGTATACGATGATTATAGAAGCAGCAGGATGGAAGCGCTGACCGCTGTAGGAAGCTATGGCCATTCTGACCATACCGGCATGGACTCTGTAGAATCGCTCGACACTGCTGTCGACTCGTCATTCTCTAGACCATACAACACCAGCAACGACTATGCAAGCATCCAAACGTCCCCGAGAATTTGCAAGAGCTGCTGCAACGGCTCTGAAATCAGACAGTGCGGAAGCGACTGCAGTTCTCGACGTGCCAGGAAAATTGAAACGTTTAAAGCGGACAGAAACAGGCCGATGAGCGCATTTATCTCCAGCAGCGACAACATCGCCAATACCAATTTCAACTTCAACCAAGACTACCCTCGCAGCGCTCAAGTGCAGTCTGGCGATGATGGTGCGTTCAGCTACCCATTCAACTACAACTACAACTACAACGGCAGCGGCAGCGACAACTATTCTGAGCGTGGAGCGTACAGGAACAACAGAAATAGCAGCTGCGGAGTCGTGGGCATTGCCGTCAAGCGCAACTATGAAAGGCCAGCTCGCAATAGCGTCAAGTACAACTACAGGAACAGCGTCTACACGACCGACTTGTCGTTTGCTCCAAAAGACATGCACATTAAACTAAGCATGAATGCGGCATCAAACATCAAGTACAAGGACTTGGTCGGCCAAAAGGGCGCCGATGGGTGGAAATCGCTGTTCGACCAAAAGCCCGCGAAAACCAAACAGCAAAAGGAAGACGAGGAAAAAGAGTCTGATTTCGCCAATATCGCCACAAACCTGTTCAAATCGAATCTCGTAACCAGCTCAAACGTCAAAATCAAATCGTCCGCCCAAACTGACTTTTACAACAAACCGATCGTTATGTTCTTCTCCGACTACGACCAGTCGAGCTTCAAGCTCGACAACTACATCCGCTTCACGAACCTGTACAGCAAATACTCTGATGTTGCCACCTTTGTGTACGTTCACATCGAACACTCGTTCGAACGCACCCTCAGCCTCATCGCCGGCACCGGAATTCTCGCGCTCAGCGAGAAAGTTCCTGCTGGGTTCCCTGTTAATTCAAAGTCTGCGATCATGGACCTTGTGTACAAGTACCAAATCAAATCGACGCCAAGACTAGTGATCTTGGACAGACTCGACAGATCCAACGTTCTTCTAAGCACCGACGACTTGTCTAACGTCGACATCAAGCAGCTGGCTAATAAAAACAATAGGTTATCCTGGATTAAGAATATTATTTGGAAATAACAGCACTTGAAAAATGAAAAAAAGTTAATAATAACAAATGTACATTCACTGTAATTCCTATAAAAAAGTTTTTAATTCATATCTGTAGTTTTTTTTTCCCTCCATTTTTTTGCCATTAGATTTTTAAGGCATATTTTGCTAGTATCTATAGTAGTTATTATAAAATAAACTAATTAAGGCATATTTATTCGGCATATCAGAAATAATATAAAATTTATAGTTTTTTTTTTTTTTCTTTTCTCAATTTGCAGCATTTATCGCTCTAGAAATCTTACAATACATTAGAATAAATGTATAATTAATAGATTTTTTTTTTAGTATTTATTTATATAATAATTACACGATTTTTTTTTTCATTTTTAAAGTAATTATTGTTTGGTTTTAAAAGATTTGACGAGCATTTGGGAGAATGTTTTAATGTTCTCTACTCCTCTAACTTCGTTGGTTAATAGTGGGAGGTTAACAACATGGAAGTCTTCATATAAATCATGGATTTGATCAAGATATTTTTGCTGCATTTTGTGGCGGACTAAGCATTGCTGGCAGGTCGAATCGCTGGGTGGGAATAAAAGTTGGTTAACAACGATATTGTGTGTATCAATATCATCAGCTGTCAATTCTTGAACTAGGCGCTCTGTTTCATATAAAGACAAAAATTCAGGGATACATACGCAAACAAAAGTAGTTTTTTTAGGGTCTTGGAACTGGGTGTTGACTTCGTTAATGACAGCTCTCATGCTTTCCAATTTTGCGAACATATCTTCTTGATCGGTATTCATTCCCATCATACCAGACATCTGAGTTATAAATAAATTTGATTGAATGAGTTTTTAGTTGGAATTTTAATAAAAGAAATAGGTGTATTAAAAACGAAGTATCAATCGATATTGAATTTAAGTTGGCATAATATAAGTAGGGAAAAGTACCTGTTGGACCATAGGACCAAAGCGGCCAGAAAGCTGGGAAACTTTAGACAATGCTTTTTCAAGGACAGTTGGGAAGGACAAGAATCTTAGAGTGTGACCAGTTGGGGCAGTATCAAAGATGATTACAGAGTATTCCATATTTTTAATTAGTCTAGTACGGATGAAAAAAATAACATTAGCTTAATATAAATTTACAGATATAAATTTTTTTTGTAGAGATAAGGAGAGCTAAATATGCAATAAATTATTTAAAAACTGAGGTAAGAAAAATATGGGGAAATGTTACTTCATGACTTCGGCAAAACCCATTGCTTCGTCTACACCGGGAATGGCAAAAGCCAAGTCTTGCATGATGGAATTCATAGCACCAGCATCAGCTATAAATTTGAGAACAATATAGAAAATTGATGAGAAAAAAACTAAAAAGATAATTCTAAAAGTCTTATGATAAATAATTTACAGCTTTCAATCATTTCTTGAATGCTACCAGTTGGATCAATTTCCTAAGAAAGAAAAAAGAGATATAATTATAATTGATATTGGCGAAGATCTTTTTATAGAAAAAACTTGTAAGTAGTAGGGTAGTTTTTACCATGCAATAAAGGTTATCAAAGGAGTTAACTAGGGTGGGAGTTTTTGAGAATTTTTGACCAAAAGCATCTGAGAGATTGTGGGCAGGATCGGTGGAAATTAGTAAAACACTTTTGCGAACAGTGGCCATCTGTACGGCTAAAGAGCAACTATTATAAAGTTGGTTTTGAAGAAAATAAAGTTAAAAAAGAAAAAAAATAGTATAGTGTAAATCTGGAGATTTAAAATGGGAATCAAAATTAAATTAGATGAGGAAAAAATAATAGATGATTGATTGAAAGTAAAAAAAAAAGAGTATTTTTTCAAAAAAAATGGTGGAACTTGAATAGCAGAAGTAGGGATTTTGGAGAGAAGAGCAGTTAATTTTTGGAAATATTGGAAGTATACTAACCTTGTGGTTGTTTTTCCGACACCACCTTTACCACCAACAAAAATCCACTGTAGAGTGTCTTGGTCAAGGACATTTTGAAGAGTAGGTTCAAGAGGTTGGAATTCTTCGTCGGACATGTTTAAAATATAGTCGAGTTTTGTAAATTTTTAATTGAGCGAAGGAGTTGAAAGTATATTGTTGTGAAGAGCTAGGAGCGATTCTAAACTTTAAAAAAAAAAAAGCGGAGAGAGATTATATGGGTGAAACAGTTAAAAGAATTACTGTAGTAAGATCTACATCAAAACTTGCAAAAACCTAAACAATATTCACAAAAGAGTAAAACCTGACAGTCCAATAAAAACTATTACCAATACATTGCCTATACTTTGTGGCCCAGTCCAATTGCCCAATTACTCGCTACTAACAATTTAGCGTCTTTAAATAATTTTTATTTATTGGCTATTTTGGCAAGAGGAATACTTGATTGGTGTGCTTATTAGGCAATATGCTGAGAGCGGCCGAATAAGCGTAGCCTATGGGGGCTATATTATTGAATAGGATATTGTCCAATTATCGATGTCTATTGGGTTATACTATCATTAATTTGTTTAGAAATTCAACTGTAATGGAATATATACTATTATTTGTAAATAGATCACTCAAGTTCAAATGATTTATCTGACTATTGGCCTTATTTGCAAGAGCAATGAAGCAACTGGATAAATAACCATGAAAATTCCAATAGATCAATATGTAGACATAATTATTGGTAATGACTTAAATTGCTTTGAGATTAGAAAAAAGATTAACTGATCTATGAAATTTTATGCCAATATAGCAGACACGACAAAAAGTTAGGTTTACTCCAAGCGATACGCACATAGCATGGCCTAAACGAAATTCAGTTAGAGATTAAAAGGCTGTAAAACTCCTGTGTTGTTAATTTCTTTTCTGTTTACTGCCGTGCGTTGATTTACTAGCTCTTTTCAAATATCAACGCATTTTTATAGATGATTATATTTATGAATTATTTCCAAGTTAAATTCGAAGCGATTCAAAGGCTAATTGTTTTCAAACATGCAAACATGGATTTGTCACTCTTTAGCAATTCCTGCCATATCTTTCGATCTGAAATTAAGGCATGCTGAGGTTCGGGCAAAGTTCTCAGCCCGCAAGCCTCTGAAGTTCAAGAAAATTTGGCTTCATATAGCTTTGGTGTCTAACCCTTTCTAGCAGTTTTGAGGCCAACAAAGCCTATCAAGACTAACAAAATGCTCACCCATATATATTCAGACATTTACTTGAATTTGTTCTATATTTACCAGTTGGCCATTTTAGCTGATTAAAAATATTATCCCAAGTTTCCATCCAATAAAATTAGAGATTTCACCAATAGTTGCCCTTAATAGACATGATTAAATCTCATGACCAATAGATAGCTGTGATTACTATCTATATCCTTAAACTCTGGTTGGTAATCATTAAAAATCGGTATTATTGGCTAATCATAGATTATATAGTCAAGATAACAAAAGTGTATATCTATTGGCTGTCTCAGATTAAATATTTTTTTATCTAGAATTAAACCAACAAATTGCTTGTGATTAGGCTGAGGATTGGTGAGATAAACAAAGCGTAGACTGAGAATTCATTAAAAAGTTATAAGCTTAAACCCTTTTGAGTTTTACTGTTTTTTAAAAGCCTTTTTTTTTATTAAAGTTAATAAAGAAAAGTACAAAGCTTAAAGATCAACTTGCTCTTTGTTAGTAACGTATTCTTTTTTTTTATACACAAGATCGAAACTTTCTTTGTAAAGTATGCAGACCATTTTTAGACAAGGGCTAACTAAGGCTAGACAGGTTAGTTTAATTTTATTCGATTTTACATCACCTCATTTTTATTTATTCAT
>LSSN01000645.1:0-10321 GCA_001970855.1 Smittium culicis | reverse complement strand
TTTCGAAAGATTGGAAAATGGGGGGGGGGGGGGGTTCTTTTTGAATAGAGTATTATTTTTAGCTAAAGCAGCGTAGAAGTAAAATTTGTAAATTAGTTAAAATTTAACAATGTTCAGCTTCGACAAATCCCATACCAATGTTATACAACTCGAAAAAAAAATTTCTTGAGAAAAACTATTTGTGAGATTTCTTAAAACGAAAAATTAAAATCAATATTTTATTCGCTGTGCACCTAAATATTTTTTTATTTTACTTTAGTATGTATTTTTATTTCTCGATTATAGCACATCAAGTATAATTAGCTTAAATTAGACTATTATTTAATTTCCACAGAATGTAAAAATATTAAAATAATAAATATGTGTAGAGATCCAATCATTCATTCTTTTAAATTTAGTGTGATATAGTAAATAACAAAATTTATTAATCTATTATATATATATTTTTTTTTTGCAAAAAAAGTATTGCTATGAAAGTAAATTATAATATCCAAATATAATCATTACTAAACTCGTATTTTTTGGCTTTTGTAAATTTAACATTTTCAACTTTTATCTTTATTGAGTAAAGTTTGCATTATAGCTTTTTTACAGCTTTTTTCTCAAAAATTATTTGCATTACATGTTATAGGTTTTAAAATCAACAAATTATCTTCAATTAAAATTCTTATAATTTAAATTTATTATTTAGGTTATTATTAAAAAATTAAAACTTCTCTTTTAAAATAAAATAATTTTCATTTTTTATGAAAATTTTTCTTTACCTTTATTTTATTTATATCTACAATTTAAATAATAGTACTTTTCGTTGTTTTATATAGACTAGCTGTTTATTTGTTAGTATTCTACTTATAACTGGGTGGGGAATCCAATTCCCATTCATTTTTAATACTTTTCACTTGTTTTTAACTGATTTAATTACACATATCTTTGCTTATATCGGTTTATTTTAGCCCAGTCTTTCAGTTGAGGAAAATTATTTTTTATAAGGAAAATACAAACTAATACTACAGAGGCTTTAAAAATACCCATCAATAAATTATTTATCTAGAATTTCTTGAGCTCAAAGTCAAAATAAACTAAATTTTGCAATATTTTAAAGTTATTTGTTATCTTATAGTGTGTTGATAATATCTAATATATTAAAACTTATTTGGCTTATATTTTTTGCTTATATAAATGTTTTTTCAAGATTATTTCAAAATATCAAATCATTCTTATATAAGTTTATAAGGTTATCGAATCAGTCTGTTATATAATTCTTTTATAAGGATATTCATGAACGGTTTTTAAATTAATTGTAAAGTTATGAGATTCTTTATGAAAGTAGAATCTTTAAATCTAAAATCAGGTAAAAAATTATTAGCCAATAAATAAACCGTACTTTTTTTTACCATTTAAAAATTCCAAATTAAATAGTTAAATTGAAAAACCAAAATGCTTTTTCAGTTGACCCAATTATATCAAAAATTTTTGAATTTTCAGTCCAAGAATTTTAACTAAGGCAAAGCGAGCTCTTTGTTCAGGATATTCCGCTTCTTGAAAAAATGCCCAATTCCATAGTATATTCCTATGGTCTATGTATTTTTTAATTCTTACAAGAATGAGATTTTTAAATTTTTTCGTGCTTTTTTTTTAATTTATAAGTTCATTTCATATCATTTGCTTTTTTGTGTTTGAATAATTATTATAAGTTTTAAACATCCAAACTGAAAATAAATCATAATATTAAGTGAAGAATTTTTTTATTGCATTAATTTTTCTTACTCGAGATTTTTTTTATTAAAACTAATACTAATTTGGTATGTAATTTTATTATTATTGCGAAGACATAAATTAGAAATAATTTATATTATTTAAATCTTAGAAATTTCGCTTTTAATTTATTTTCTTTATAGAAAATAGTATAAAATAGGGTGATGTTTTAGTAATTATCTAAAAACCCCACTTTAATGTGAAATTTTAAAGTTGTGAAAGAATTTTTTCAAAAATGCGAACAATAATACAACATTATTAGCGTCTTTTATATTCGAGATTTTGATATTATACTTCCCAATGAAATTCAAGCAATATTTAATCGCAGATTAGCAAATATAATTAAACATCAAAATTTTATTTAACTATTTAAATTTATAATAATTAAATGCACCCTAATTATAATGAGTTTATTATTTCAAAGAGCTAACACTTTTCTATTTGCCCATTCCCATACAACACTTGTAGAAAAATTTAATTTAACGATTCTCTAGCGATTTAAAAGTAATTATAATATTAGCTGCTATGATAAAATAAACCAATATTTTTCTCTGTTTCGTAATTAAACTATTATAAGCAAACATTGTTGAACATTTTTGGTAGATCAAAATCTGTATACCGCCCGTGAAAGGGTTAAATTTTCACTCACTTGCTCATTTGGGTAAATCTAACGAAAAAAGTACGAATTTATTGGCTCAAACTTAATTTTGGTAAATCCACTAATGTGCTTTATTTAATAAATATTATGTGAAAGCGAAATAAAATATCGATATACGAGAAAAGATAATGTTAATTTTTTTTTTTTAAAACGGATAAATAATGCTAATTAAAGTACTAATTAACTATGAAATTTAATGGTTCCAATTGAGTCATAATAATACCTTTAATTTATTAATTGCATTTTACCTTTTCTGCGAATTAAACTAAATTTTCCCTACAAAATATGGCCAAATTCTATCAATAAAAATGTTTTAATTATGTAAATTTTTAAAAATTGACTTGCTAGGGTTTAATAACAAATAGATGTTTTTTCTGTTATCCGTGAAAAAACTAATAAATACGTTTTAATAGTTTTGATAATAAATGATTAATGCTTTCTAAAGGATTTTAATTTTTATAACTCATGTGAGCGGTCAACTAATGCTTGGGTACATCATAAAATATTTGTTCAGATATAAGAATTGGCTAAGCCAAGTTTAATGGGAAATATTAAATTAATAATAAAAGCACTTTCAATTAAGATGAAAAAATTCTACGCGTTATGTTATTGGTGAAATTATGTAGAAATAGCAGTCAATCGAATGAAATTTTTTTCAGAAAAGCAGAATTTAAAAGCAAAAGATAGCTGATAATATTCGCATAATATGCCATTTAGAATTTTTTATTTTTCAATTCTTTATATTCGATTGAGAAATCAAAATGAAGAAATAAATTCTAAACGTTATACTTTAAAAAATTATGGAAAACTTCGCTTAATAATGGATGATTATGTTAAATCATTTAAATGCGCAAATATTCAATCAATTCCAAACCAATTCGGCCACCCTAATTGATCACAAATCTAATCATTCGCCATAATCAAACCAAAACTAACTCATTCATCTCTATTGATCCCATATCAACTCGTCTAATTTAAGAAAAAATTTTAATTACTCATCAGCGCTTCAAAATTACCGTCGCAATTAATTCTACCTCATTCGGTTCGAAACTCTTCTGCCAAATTATACGTGTATTTTTTTCTAATATTTATTTTTTGAATATAATATTTCTTGTCGTTTTTTACACTCGTAAATTTTTTTAATAAAATTTTTTATTTATATCCACATTCGTTACTATATTTTATCTCGCATATTCTTGAGATTTGTTATTAAATTGTTGCAATGAAATTACAAAAAAATTTTAAAATAAGAATTAGCCATAATAACTAGAATTAATTTTAAATGAGATAATTAACATAAAATTAAATAATGTTGCACATATTTTGAGCCCAAATTTGAAAATAATATAATCATATCTTATTATACATATATCCAAAAAAAATGATACAATGATAATTATCTGGAATTCCGGCGAGACTGTTCTGAAAAAAGAAAAAAAAAAGAATACTATAAAAATTCTTATCCGTTTTAATTCTTTTGAATTCGCAGAACTTCCTGGTTATGGGACAGTTCAATAATTAAAGATATTGATTTAAAGCATCAACACTTTTTACCTTGTTTGGCTAAAAAAATATTACCAGAGCATTTATCAAACTAAAAAAAAATTTTTAAACAAACACAAATAAAATAATCGATATAGTTTATTGGTTTGTAAAACCACCAAATTAATAGTGACCTACTATTTAGTTATATAATATATTTTTACATATAAAACTAAATGAACAAAAAATAATATATATCGTGTTTGAAATTTTATATAAGACTTTTATTGGAGAGAATAGTCGGTCCCAAAACCATTATGGCTATTCCCATTATCTATAATTCATATTTTATAAAAAAATTGTATTCACGCTTCAGAAAAGGCAAAGCACTTGCAAATTTGCTCATAAGTACACTAACTTTATTTATATATAGTAAAACCCATATCGGTATAATATAACACTAAATTAAAAAAGAAAAAAACGAATTAAAATATATATTCCTTAGAATAATCATAATAACAAAATTTTATAAAAAAGCCATACTCTAAAAAAATATCTTTTAAATATCGAAAAGTACAAAATCACAATCAAATCCTGCTAAAGCTATTTTCAAATACCTCGTAAACCTAAATGTAATGTTTTTTTAGACTCACAGATTACCTAAAAACCGATCTGAATCCAAGCTATCTCAGAGAGGAACATATTTAGGATACCTATATCAAAAATAAAAAATAAAATCAATAATTTTGTAGACAATTACTTCTTTTGATACACTGTGCTTGATAACTGCTGTTAAATACTAATGCGCTGCGCAAACTAAAAATAATTTGAATCAGCATCAACATCAGCGCTTAGTTTGACTGACTTTGGGGCTCCATTACTGAAATTACTTGGAAAATAGGTGGATTTTGCTGCAGATTTGAGTATTTATTCACACTTTTACCCTTTTTTTTGTCATTTTTTACATTTAGTGAAACTGTTTCACACGGAGAGTGTGTGCAAACTGGAAAAATAACAAGGAAATTATTCCTGTTACCAAATGCACTTAAGACTTGAATCCTTTTACAAAAACACGTTTCGCCTTGTATCTAGGCTTGTTTTCGTGGTATACTCTGAAAACGGAATCTTCATTGTTCTTACTAGTTAAACAACCTCTAAATGTTTAGGACAGAAAGTTTTCTATAAGCTGATTAATATCCTGTATTTCACCATCTAAATCTTCTTTAAGCACCATCTTGACAGAAAGCTTAGTATTAAATGAATTTTATATGAATAAAAAAAACTGGAAAAAAATATTAGCTAAAATTAGTGAAGAATAGTAAATAAATACCAAAGTGATCATAACCTAGACATTTTTCTTGATATTAAGAAAAAAAGTTCATAGTGAAATTTTTTTTCGAAATTTCTGTCAAAATCGAATAATAAAATGTACAAAAGTTCTTTAGACCTAAAAAATGGTGCTGAGTCCTAACATATGTGTACATTAGAAAATTAATCCATGGAATTGTCTTTAATTAAATATATTAGAATTAGGAAACGTATTAAGATCTGTGGCTTATTATATCGGAGAAGTAATAAAATTATTTGTACCGAAGTAGTTTTCTAATTTTTTATAAGTGAACGCAAAACAAAAAATAAATATCAATCAGTTGAAAATTTTACGCCAATTTCTACAGCACAACCACCAATTCGAAATCTTTTGAAAAATTAAATTAAAAAGGAAATAGTTACTTTTTAAATTATTCAATTATGCTTTGTATGCTATAATCTGTGTTTTTTTTTAAATCAATATGACCTTAATTTAAATTAATTTCATTCTAAAGACTGTATATCATTCAATCAGCTACATTAGATACAGGATTTTCAAGACTTCGGAGTTGCTTTAATTTTATTTCACAATTTACTCAAATAGGGCACACATTTTTTCTAATCTTATTTTTTTGAAGCTATTCGTATAGAGATTTTAGAAAGTGATAATGCCTAACTAAAAGTTTGTATCTTACGATACAATTTTCGGATAAAATTCTAGTATTGAAGTTTCTAGATAGTAAATAGGTAACCTATATAGCATCTATCATCTTTTTAAACTCTGAAGATATTCAAAAATTCTATTTATTTATTTTAAAGGTAACTTTCAACAATTTTATTCATTTCTGGATATATAGAATTTCAATAAAAATTCGTATTTTTTAGTTTTGATAAAGCGAAATTGTGGTCCACGGATTTTTTTTCTCGCTTCTATAAACTGAATGTTACTGATTGTATACATCAAATCAGACAGATAATTTCTCAAAAAAACATCAGATACGTTATCAAGGATATCTTATTTAATAAGTTTTTTTTTTTTTTTTTTTTTGAGAATTTTATATGAATCTATTACATTGAGTGACTTGTACGCCTGCTTAAAATCGCTATTTAATTAATTTACGTGATAATTATCAAAAAATTTTAATAAAAAAATTAATAATGACCATTAATAGAATTTTTTTACATTTTTAAAAGACTAATCGATATAAAATGGTGTTTTATTTTCCCTGAAGGGATAAGGTCGGTTTTTTGTGAGGTTTTATTTGAAATAGAAAGTTTAATTCATGTTATGAATTGTGAAATCGTATTTTAATTTAATTTATAATCCAAGGATTATAAAATTTTAGAGTTTTGAGAAATATTTTGTTTATTATTTGTTTATTATGAATAATATGAAAAATAAAAACAGATAAAATAATTTTTTATAACATTATAAATAAACTAAAGAAAAAAATATTTTAAAATTCGTCATTTAAACAAAATTCTTTAATAAAGGCAATTTACTTTTCATGTTATCATAATAATTTTTTTAATTTTTAAAATTTATATTATTTACTGAAAAAAGAAATTTTTATATAAATTTATTATACTCAAGTAATAATATTAAATGATAATTAAATTAATCGAATTGAACTAAAATAGTCAGTTAATAAAATTAATTCAAAAATTCAAAAAAAATACTCACTGCTACGCCCGATTTTCAATAAATGGTTGGTGACACTTTGAGAAATCTCAGGTGACTTGACGACATCGCGTAAAATTCATACCAACATAAATCAATGAATTTCTAATAGAAAATTTTCCTTTGAGTTATTATACACGCAATTAAGTGAAAATATAGGAACTTTCTGCAAAAAAAAAAAAAAAAAAAAAACTGCTAAAACCAGAGTGAATATAATATACACATGGGATAAAAAAAATCCAGTCTTCTCAATAAATACACTATAAAAACATGTAAAAAAATATTTTCTCGTACTTATCATCAATAGATATGAATCATAATTTATAGAATTTTATTAATTTAATTTTTACCAATATAAAAATTTTTGAGAACGGAAATAACGATAATTAAGTTTAATAGCATTTTTAATTTTATTATAAATAAAAAAATCAAGATATTCATATTAAATATTAAATATTGAACTATTTCATTCGATCGTATTTATAAATAAAACATTTTATTTGTAGCTAGGATTTTTTTTTTTTTGATTTACTAGTACTTTTAGATTTTAGATTTTAGAAAAAAAAATTTTTTAAATATCATAAGTAGTATTTTTTCTAAATTTGGTACAGCTTGCTAGATCAGCTATATTCGAAAGCTAAACAGTTTAAAAAAATCCGACAATCGGTCCTCACACTGGTAATTATCCAATATAAAATGTTCAAAGTTTGAGTTTTCTGGTAATTATTTTTTTGATAATTTTAACTGGCTTTTTATTTAATATTAAATATATCAATGGGAAAAAAATGAATGCCTGGGTGTCAACTTTATCTTGAATGTATATTTTAACTAACTTTATTTACTTTTCTTTACCTTTGATTTTCAAAATTTTATATTTGCACAATAAAAATAGCAAATAAAACATTATTATTTGCACATTTTTTAAATGAAATATTTATTAATAGCTGAAGAAGTGAAATAAAGTCTCTTTTTAATACGGGTATCAAATATAAGACTCGATGGTAATATAATTAATAAAAGAATCAGCTTATAAGCTAGAATAATATTTTTTGATAAATTATTCTCTGATTACTAAGAAATATATTTTAAAGTTTAAATAATAATCTTTGATAAATTTTGTGTCCTATAAAGTTAATATGTTATTTATTATTATATAATTTTCATTAACAATCAAATGAATTCATTGTTAATTTTTTATTTAAATCAATTAGATTATAAAAAATTATAAGGATTAATAAATAACCTATTAATCGAATTTAATTATCAGTTTGAAATTTTTAATATATTTAGAATATCATGGTTCTAAAAGCGTTATTATTATATAAGATAACATTCCTGTTATGGTCAGAGAGTGAAAATATGATTAGTTAATTCTAATTTACTCAATTATCTAACATTTTGCTTGATATTTTCATAATTTTTTATTATTAGTATATATAAAAAAGACATTCTACAAATTTTTGCAATCAATAATATATTTTATACTTGAATTTGACAAGTTTTAATCATATTATTTAATAACCAAACGCAACTCAAAAAAAATATACATTTCATTGGAACAGTTTTATATTTTAATCTGTGATATTACTAGTAACGTCAAGTGCATTTTGAGAAGATTCAAATAATTGAGATTATATAATAAAATATTTTATTTCGAAATAGAGCGAAATAATTTATCGTGGTGCTTTAGCTTAATTTTTATTATATTTCATAAGAATTGCAATTTGAAATAGCTTTAAAAACCAATTATATAGTAACAGTTAAATAAGTTTCAGATAAATAGATTAAATATCAACCTTTACAATTTCGCGGGAAAATTCTGATTTTAGAGTTATATTTAATAATTTGAATTTGAATTTTTAGATAATTATATAATTATTATTAGAAAATAGTATAAAAAAATTTTATGCGGTACATAATTAAATTGATTTTATATAATTAAGTTTATTAAATCAAACTATAAAAAATTCTACCACGTAGAATATGATAAAAATACTACGAGAAAATTTCTAATTAGATGTTCATGAATATAAAGTCATAACGATATTATAAACTATTTTTTTTAAAAAATAATCATTTCATTATCCAAATCTGTATATTTGCACTCTTTGACGATATATTTATACTTTTTATCAATATTCAGTTCAAAAATTTATTATTAATTCGCTTTTTTGATTCATGAATAGCAGACGACTTCAGGTTATATCAAAAATTCAGAAATAATATGACATTTTTGGATGAACATTAACATTTCAGAGTCTATTATAATCACATAATTATATATGTGAATAAATAATCAATAAAACTACTATTTTATTAATAAAGGTACATATAAAACCCTAATAACTATTTTTTATTTTTATACGTATTTATTTAAAGTGTGTAAATTGAATAAATCTGAAATACTGACTAATTGAATAATAAAATTTGGTTTACACTGATTTTTGTTCAAAAAATTTAATTATATTATATTTTGATGAATTTTTAGTCATACTAATCGATTATTTTACTTTTAATAATATAATAATTTATGATAACGTCGTTTTTAATTTTTATAATGAATTTCTCAAAAAATGAATTCTTTATCTTTTTTTTGTGATTTTTTTGTTACACGTGTATAATAAATTATTTGAATAAAGTTTTTTATTATTTTATTAGAAAAATAAATCATATTTTAGTCTAAAATACTCAAATTACCGCGAATATCATGTCATTAATTATTACTATTAATTAATCGTTATTAAAAATTTTCATCTTGTCCAGTACAACATATAATTTTGATCAGAGCTCATTATTTCTATTTAAAGCTCTCTTGCAAGAATAAAAAAATTCTTTGGCTTTAATCACATATATTGAATGCTATTTAGGTATTGGAATCTCATAGATTTGTTTATGACTCTGATTTGACTATTCCTTAGTTTTATCATTGGAAAAATTGCAATTTTCTTTTAGAATTAATATGTGGTTATGGTAATGTAATTTTTAATTTTATTATCTATTTGTGATTTATCACAGTTTATATTCGATGAAAATTTCAAATTAAAATTTTAACTAATACATCCTCTAAAAGATAGCTTAATTTCAACATTCCAAAAATAATCATAAGCATCTAATTCCTACTTTCGAAAAGATGGATATTTAAATTTACCACGTATTTTCTATTATATTATACCTCTTTTCTTTTTTACCTCATTTAAACTCTGAAATCATTAGTAAAATATTAAATTCCTGAAAATTTATACCCAAATAATCACAATATTTCTCAAAAATCTGTAAAATTTTAATTTCTCCCAGATTTTCTACTGATCAAGACATGTAAATACAAAAAATTATGGATCTTGATTCAGGTTTCAAAGATTTTCTTCGCATTTTTGAGGTTGATTATAGATATTGTTATCCTCTAACTTCATAGAATCTAATTTGTTCCAAGCCTATTA
>LSSN01000644.1:0-12924 GCA_001970855.1 Smittium culicis | reverse complement strand
AAAGCAAAAAATGGGTGAGAGGAAATTTTTTCCTTAGGATTTTATTTTTTAATAAAAATTAACTGAAAATGTTTGATAGCATACTCTAGTAGGAATTTACCTCGATATTAAAATTTAAAGTGTAGGAAAATTTTAATAAAAAATTTTCGTTCCTCAAAAGTATCTTGCATAAAATTGGAGAAATTTTCTCTTTGGTGTTCCCTTTCATTCAAAGAACTATTGGTGCAACCAAGTTTTTTGGTACTTCTTGAGTATGTTTTCTTTCAAAAGAAACATTATTTTTGGTAACATTATGTTTAGATAATTTGATATACTAAGAGTAGAAATAAAATCAAAATTTTTAATTAAAGAAAATAGATTTTTTTTTATGATTTTTTAATGACTTTTTTCTGTTTTAATTATATATGTGTGTGTGTGTGTGGATTATATTTACTAGAATTCGCAGTAGAGATACGAACTAATCAATGATAATGGAATACAATTAGAAACTATATACTGTGAGTATAAATTTAAGTCTTTTGGATGAGAATTTAATTTTAATAAAATTTCGTGACGCTCAGAAAACCATTATACTATCGATTATCTTGGTGCCTTTGTTGATAACGATCCTATTTATGGCTTTTATATTTTTTTTCCAGCTCTTTTTGTCTGTGTCTAAATATATTTTTCCTATTTCAAATTTCATCTAAATCCCATCTATTTTAAATGAACTAGCTATCGATCACTATTTTTAATAACTTTGTGAAATATACATTTGAAATCGCATTTTTAGTATTTCTTTAGTATAATCCAATTAAAAAATTATTACAGGAGCCTATCAATAAAAATTTTAAAACAAATGATAAATCAAAATTGCGATCACTTTCATATATATATATTAAATTTATCTCTTTTATTGAGAAAAATTGTTTCCAAATCTCAGTAATCTTTCTTACTGGTAAAACAAATTTCCGATTTAAAACTGACTAAATAACTGTGAATAGTATCAGTAAATTAAAATATTATATATATATATATGCTAAATAATTCATAATCAATAGAATAAAATAATAGAAAGTGTACCGAAAATTAATATATCTTTTAATTTTTTCTAAAAAATATTAGAATATTTACTATAGAATCATTATTAACCTTAGTTTTTTTTTCATTTATATAATTCGATTAGCTAATTAATTAAAGATGGTTTACATTCGATAAAAGCGTTTAAAATTTTTAACAATATATTTATAATAGCTTTTATAGATCTGAATAATCGCATTCCTTTATTCAAAACAAAATTTCACGTATACTGATATTGCCAATAAATAAAAAATTAAAGGAAAACGAAAATTTTTAGATTAAGTATAGCATTTTATAAACCGAGTTTTTATGAATATTGTATATTTTTGAATTGAAAGATTATAAAATAAGAGGGGGAAATCAATTTATGTAACACCAGATGCCGATATTATTTTCTTACTGATAATATTTTAAAAATAAATTTATTGATTATTATTTGGTTCAGCATTTTTTTATAATTAAATTGTTATTATTATAAAATAGAAATTATATAATTATATAGTATAATCAAAAGAATAGTTTAAATAACATCTCTGTAAAATTTTTTGTAAGTTAATTTTTTAATAACACTGAATTATAACAAAATATAAATGGACGATTTTTAAATAAAAATTATATGTTAATTGGAGTTTCACTAGATTATAAAATATATATTTGTATATAATCATAATTTATATATTTAACTTTGAGCTAAAGAAACTAGTAACATTATTAATCGATATTACTATATTTAAATTTGCAGTATTTTATTATTTCTGGAGACAAGCTAAAGTATTTATAGTAAATTCTGTCCTTATATTTATTCAATTTTTTAATATTATGATTCTTTACTAAGTTTAATTGATTCTAAATATAAATACATAATTTCTTGTTTTTATTTATTTCGAGTATTGATATTGTGCATAAATAATAATAATAATAATAATAATAATAATCTCAAACCTAAAAAAAACTTTTAACCCTAATACCATTCTATAAATTTTTATTTAAAATCTACTCTATCAACTTTTGATTTAGAAAAAACTATAAAGTAACTTTTTTTTTTAATTGGAGCTTTTTTAAAATAAAAAATATTGAGTGACTATTCTTTCTATTGAAAATGCTATAACTCAAGTTTAATTTTTTGAAAAGAGAGCAAATCTTATAAATTCTATATGCTACATATCGTGTTATAAATATTATAATTTAATATAGAAAATAATCTATTAATTTTTTAATTAGTATTAGATTATGATTAAAAATAATATCCATTTATTCATTTATTCATTTAAAAATATGAATAATAATTAAATTTTAAAAAAAATAAAGATTCAATCTAATTATTAAATTGCCTAATCTAAAGATTATAAAATATTATTGGATTATTTATTTTAAATTTTGTATATTTTATTAGATAAGTTTCATAAATTATAGTTTTTTTTAGAATATTTTTGGAATTTTAGATATATTAAATACAGACCATTATTTATTTTTAGGATTATTGAAATAGTGTTATAATTCTATTTAACATTAAAAAGATTATCGATTGAACATTAAATCAATTCACTCAAAAAATACATTCTGAAATTTTCTGCAATAATTTTAAGTATATATAATAAAATTAAATAATTCTACTACAGAAATTATTTTAACATAAGAATTCTAGATTAAATTTTCTATATTTGATCTAATAAATTCAGAATTTAACTGATAATTCGGAATTAAATTTTTATAAAATGTAATAACATGTATTTAAAGTCTTGAAAGAGTGTTAAATCTTTTATTTTGATATGAAAATCCAACAATAAGAAGCGTAAAAAAATATTTTTGTCGGATAAAATTCAAGTTCAATTATTTTTATTCTAAAGCTAATAATTTTTAGTGAAAATTTAAAAGAATTAAATACTATTAATAAAAAAATTTTTCTTTATTGTACCAATATTCAAATTTAAATTTAATTTTGAATTTTCAAATCTGATCTTTTTATTTTTTTAAAAAATATTGACACATTTCTTGTAACAGGATAAATTTTTTCATTTAAAAATATTAAAATTTTTTTTCGATTTTTATTAAAATTGATTAATAATTTGGATGTATCCATTAAATTTCATTTATTTACTTATAATTTTATAAATTATCATCATTATTATTCTGTATTATTTTAAAAATAATAATTTTGCTAAATATTTTACATTATCATTTATAAATTTTATTAGTTATTCTAAAATATATATGTAGAATTAATAATTAAATATACTTTATTTTAACAATTGTTTTTTAATCTAATGTATTACAAAGAGATTAAATATTTATTCGAAAAGTAAAGTTAAATTACAATAATTAAATATTGAATATTTACTTGAGTTGAAAAAAGAAAAAAGATTCTAAAATAAACTGGTTTTTATAATTTGATGTTTTATCATTGCTTTTAAACTTTTTTAAAGTTTCATCTACTATTATTTAATAAATGTTTTAAAATTTATAATATAAAACTAAATTTTTAGTAGTTTTAAATCTATTCAATATTATAATTTGTAATAAATGTATAGAAATTGTAAATATTTTAAATATTGGGTGTGGCCTTATACATATTTTTGAATCGCTTATGAGAAATTTCTAAATATCTAAAATATTTTCAATCAACCTTTTATTAGCTAAAGAACCATACATCTTTCTACTGAAATTAATTTCACTTATAATTGAACCTTATTTATGAGATTATATTTATAAAATGGTTATATGGTTTTATCTTATTTATAATTTATTTTAGATAAAAATTATTATACATAAGAATAAGAATAAGAATAAGAATTTTAATTTTTTTTTTTTATATTAACCATAATTTTTTTAGTTTTATAAAATAATCAATTTTTAACGAAAAGTTACCTTTTCCGATTAGGGTATTTTAATGATTTAATTTAATTTTTTTGTATTAATTTGTATAAATTTATAAAATATTGAAAGTTCAATTCTTAAATATATTTAAAATGAATTCCTTTCGAGCTTGTGATTAATAGTTTTTTGGTTATTTTATTAGAAATAGGCTGAATTTAAAGTATTTATAATTATTTTAGTCAAGGACTTTCATTTATTAAAAAAAAAATGCAGTACATTATTATTACATCTTAAATTTACCTCTAAAAAATTAAATCCTCTGTATTATCACATTTTATTATTTTAATGTTTATTTTGCTTTTATTTACATCTAAAAATTTTTTATTCGTCTTTTTTCCTGTTATTATACTATAAAAAGAATCAAAAACTATTCTTTAGGTAGCTGTATTAATAATATTAAATTATTTTTTTTGATACTGTACTATGCAATTTTAATCATTAATACAATAATTTGATTTTATATAAAAAAATTCCCATAATTTATTGAAATTTAACTATAAATTTTGTTTACTTATTTATTTTGAATTTAATTATTTACTCCAGAACATATGCATTATATATGAATTCTGCTTACCCTCTTCAATAATTTTGTATCTGTATACGTCTATTATTAAGGATACTCTCAAAAAATAATATTAATGGTTGGTTTCTGTATAGTATATCTTGTATTCTAATAATTTATAAGTTTATTGATATAAACAGAACTATGAAAAAAAAATTTTTATTTTCCAATTAATTATAGATTTTTATTTAATTTCAAATTTTCTATAAAATTCACTGAAATTATTCACGTTAAAAAATAAATATGAAAATATTAGTAACCATAATCATCTTTTATTTGGAAATTTATTCTATTTTGATAAATTATTAAAGAGCTAATTAATTTATTTATTTGGTATTAATAAATTATCGAAGTTTCAGAATCTGAGATTTTTACTTTATTTTATACAAATATTTAAACGCTTTCTAAGAAAATCTTATTAAAAAACATTCTAATATTACGGCATTCAAGTTATGTTAATTATCACGTCTAATTTCATTATTTAATTCCAATAGAAAAATTAACTTATACAAATATTGAATATTTTATTGCAAATACTATATAATTTCAACATTTTAGCGAATAAATTTTTTTTTTTTTGCTGTAATTATATTTTATATTTATTAAACTATTATTTTAACATTAAAATTTGTTATTATATGTTTTTTTTGGATAGAAGAATAAAAGTCCAATCGTGATCCACTTTATTTTTATATCAATTAATTTAGATTCATTTATCTATTTTATTAATTCTTATTATTTAAATTAATAAAATAATTATATATATTGACCTTTAGAAAACCCAAGCTCTAGAACCGAGATTTTCTTAGGTTTTTTTCGTTTTTTTGAAAAATATCCTAATTATAATTTCCATTATACCTGTAAAAAAATTCATAAGCCTTTAATGTATTAAACTATTATCGAAATTATTATAAAAATGGTTTTATACATATTTTTATTTCAATAAATACTTGGTGTATTCAATTTTACCTCTTTTGATTTTTTGATTATTTTTTAAAGCTGTAAATATATATATATAATATGACATTATTCTGAATTAATAAATAAATTAAAAGAAATAGCTTCAAATTGGCTACTAAATACGCTGACTTATTCAATATCATTTCAAGTAAAACTCTTTTTATAATACATTATTTTTTCATTTCAAGTTTTGATTTGCCCTTTATTAATATTTTAGAGGAACATCAAATAAATATTCAATCAAATTTAGCAAATAAAAATCGAATAAATAATTAATTTCTCTCATACCAATCAGAAGTATATTAAAAATAGCTCAATTTATAGATAAAATCGCTATTAAAATACTTTAGTAGCTTTTATTTATAACAAAAAATATTCTAAAAGCTCTTGATAGAATCAGATCAGCTTTTTGCAGCAAAAATTGTATATTTCTGTATTTTTAATTTGCATATTATAATTATTAAATGAAGATGAAAATGTTCTAATAACTCAGTTTAAATTTTATAAATAAAATATAGCTAATGAAAAAAAATTTTTAGTTCGATTTTAATTGAATATAGTTTAAATTTTAAATTATTCTAAATTAAATACAAGTGTAATATCGAATAGTATATATGCATAATATATGAATCAGATGAAGAATTACAATATATATTGACTTATATATTTCCGATAATTATGGGGGTGTTTTAAAAAATCTAGCTTTGCTTTAAATTCTTGAGTAACATTTAGCATTTAAGAATTAATTATCAAATAGTCTATTTAGAATATTTGACACTTGCTTTTTCATAATATCTGTCAATTCATTTAAATAAAAGCGTAAAAAAAATAGCATAATATAATTATAAAAATAAAGTTTATAAATTCTGGTTTCTTCCCAAATTTTGAAAGCTATCGAAATTAAATTAGAGATCATCTAAATATCGGATTCTATGATTTACTACTAAATATTTTCCCGCTTATGCAATCAAATTTTGGTCATAATAAATTAATTTACAGTATTCTATAAAAATATTAGCCTTCGCTAATTCTAAATATAAATATTTAAACATAAAAAAAAAACACTTTATTATATAATTTTAAATAAAATAATCATAAAAATCTCGTACATTATCATTATATGATATAATATTAATTGAAATTAAAAAAATTCAAATTCAAATTCGAAATATTAAAATCTTAATTTCGAAAAACCATTCTCAAAAATAACATGTCAAACATTAAAATTAAACAAAGAGCCTATAAGAAAACAAAAGAAATTACTGAATCTTCAAAATTTAATAAGGTTTATATAAAAATGTTTTTTTTTTTAGCTTAACATTATTTGCCTGGTAGGCTCAAAGACATCAATATAATTAGCAGAGCTGAGAATAAATTCTAATTTGCCTATATTTAATCACATTTTGATATTTCTACTTGGTAAATGATGCAATGGGAGTTTTTTTTGTTTTTTTATTATTGAAATTAGTGTGCTATTTTAAATACTGTACCGCTTTGCGCAATAATGTTCATAACCAGATAAAAATCAACCATACTATTATAAATATATAAAAATTAACCTTCAATATAATTTTATTGTTATTAAAATGAAAAACTAATCGACAGAAAATTTTAATCGCATAGAAATTTCATTATTTAAATTGTATTTTGTAAAATAAAAAAATTTAGCTCTTAATTGAAATTTTGAATTTTGTAGCAGATATATCTATATTGCCTTAAATTATAAGTAATAACTACCATGAAAATAAAAAAAATAGGGATAAATAGGGTATTTGTTGATATTATTTTTAATCATTTAGTTTAGTCAATTCCAAATTATCTGTTTCGAATAATTGAGTTTTCTAGTACCTAGTGTCAAATAGGCTATTCTAAATAGATTTTTTATAGATTAATATTTGATTTATTTAACTTTAAATCCTTTTAATGACACTATATTTACTCGTAATATTGAACTTACTAGTATATTTTTCAATAGTTTTAGCTTAAGAACCAATGATTAAAAAAAATGAATTATTTATACTAAAGTTATAAAATCAATTTGCTATTCGAAAAAAAAATGTATTATCATCTAATATTGAAAATTTTATAAAGCTCAAAAGCTGAAATATAATATTCAAATAAATTTTATTTATTCTATACAATTTACACTTATAGATTATTTACAAAAGACTTTTTTATTAATATTTAATAGATAAATTAAATTTATTCTTTAAATCTATTAATACAATAACTTTTCTATCAACCTAGAAAATTAAAATCGTATAAATGAAATCCAAAATTAAGCTTTTTTTTTTTTAAAAAAAAAATCCTTTTTAAGTATTTTATATGCCTTAATTTCCTAATATACGGCCAGTTTTAATCGAATATCAACTTTTTAATAATCAAAAAACTAAATATTTTATGCTAGAAAAGAATTTTAATAAATATTAGGTAGTTAGAATTACCTGAATTCAATGGATAATGTATTCGAATCAATTGCCTCTCAATAGCTGAATATCAAAAAATATATAGATATTTAACTACTTGAATTCAGATCGCTATGTTATCTACGTGTATTCAAATAGAAAAATAAGCAGATATTTTGTTAAAAAATTTGGAATAGCACTCTCAATAAAAGATATGACCAATTGCGTTTCATCAGGCTTAATATTTTATAATTTAAAAACAGCAAATATTGTGAATGTGGATCGAAGAAAAAAAGCAGTGTTTTTTATTACTATAATTTATTCATCAAAATCCGAGTAGATAATTTTTTTTTGAAAAAAATCATCAATTTATACTAAGTTTGACAAAATCTCAAAGATCTAAAATTGCTCTAAAACAAGGAGGGAAATGAGTTAGAAATATATTTACAGAACACAAACTTTGTTTTGATTATGAAAGCTTAAAATTATATTCATTATTTTAAATTTTGTAGTTTTTGACTTTTTTAAATTCCCACGGCGGAAAATTTTAAGAGATAGTAACGAATACAGAATACTTGAATAAAAAAAGGCGATTGGATAGCAACAAATAGAAAACTTGATTAATAAATTAAACCTCGTAGATTATAAAAATTTACTTGAAATAATGGTAATATGCATACTTGGGTAGCTTTAAATTAAAAGTGCACAGTTGAGCTCAACTATATTCTAATTTCAAAATAAAAAGGTGAAAGATTTGTCGATATCTGGGTGGAGCTAGGAAAAACTTTATGTCACGTGTAAGTAATAAAAATAAATCAACACAAAAAAAAAACACTCACAGAAAAAGCATTTAATTATTGAAAATTTGAACCACTACTGTTAAATTATTCAAATTTATCTGCAAAAATTGACAGATTGATTGCCGCGCATATGTTTAAAACTTCCACAATTAAGAATCAGTTAGAATTTAATGAAATTATAAAAGGAATTCATTACTTTTTCTAGGAAAAAAGATTTGGCAAAAAACCAATAATTGGAAAAATAGGATAAATTAATATTTTACGCTATGGACGCAGAAAATACTACAAAAAATACTTCATTAGACCTTTTAGAACTTTCCGCGAGCCTATGTTTGCTTAAAAGGGCTCACAGATTCATTCGACGCATAGCGCAGCTGGTGCAAAAAATGCGAAAGCATATATCATATTTTATATAAATTCGAAAGAAACAAAGAATTTTGGATATGAGCTCATCGCTTAATAAAAAATTTCCTTATAATACTACTCGAAATAATTTAATTATAAATAGTAAATATGTTCGATAGATTTAAATCTTACATTCAAAATATACGAATGTTTCTAGCATCGGCAATATGACAGATTTTTTTATTAAACGTAGAGGCAAATTGTAACAGATTATTGATGATTAGCGATATAATGTTTAATATGTAACCAGAAAAAATTAGATGGCATATAAAAATAGATTCGAGAATGAAAATGACTATAAGTGAATTGGGAAATCTAAAAATAAAATTATTGGAGATAAACACACAAGAAAAATGATCATTTACATACTCCAAAATAAACTCTTAAATCGAATACAGCCGATTTATAACCTCTGACGTTTTCATATATAGGATAATATTTCGAGGAGCAGAATTTTTCCTATTATAAATTCCCTACTTAAAATATCTTACATTTTTAAATGTTTTTAGCAAAAATTATCGAATGAATAATCTGATGCAACCAACAGCTTATCCTAATTCATATTTGGAAATTTAATTTCCAAGAAAAAAAAAAGTTTCTAATCTGCTAAAAATGCCTCATATACAGGAATAATTAAGTTAAATCAAGTTTACGCCCAGATAAAAACTGTATTTTTGTTTTTTATCTGATTTTTTTTGTAATAAAAATATACCTTCAATTATAAAAAATCGAATGGCAGGAATTTTTCTAAGGCAAAAAGTGGCTTATGGTATCTTATTATGTTAACTTAATTCCCCATTGTTATAATTGAGAATAAATTTATTCATTTATTATTATACATTGTATATATTTAAAAATCTATTTAATTATATGAACTCGAATAGCAAAATAGTTTTATTTTATTAATGCTTATTTGATATATAAATAAAATAATATACATAATGATATCTTATATAAATACTTTATTTAAAGATTAATATTAAACAAATAAGTCGTATTTAAAGACCCTCACCACAATATTTATGAATGTGCATTTTCATTAATTTAGCTAAAAATTAATAAATTATAGTTATTTCGTATTAATTTTTTAAAGCTGTGCTGGATAAAATATTACTATAATCAAAATATTTTAGTCCTTTTTAGCATAACACTCTATCTGAAAAGAAATTCCTGAAATAAAAATAGTTGTTTTCTGATATTATGTTATATTGTATTTGATTCCATTGGTTTGTGAATTGCTAGTGTTTGAGGAGCAATATTTATTTGATGACGTATTTGCAATTTCTTTTACTGAAAATAATAAAGTATAAAGGGGGAAATCAATTAGCTCTAAATAAAACCATGATAGCATATTTTAACTTATGCTATAAACTGTGGTTATAAACAATGGCGTATTTTTATACTATTATATATTCAAAGATATTATTCTAATAGTATTTTTTTGAAAAAATCATTTTCTTTAGATTTTTTCATTATGAATATAACTATTTTTCAATTTATTTTAATGAAAAAAGACTAGATAAAATTCTTTCCAGCCTAATAATTAGATAACTCTCATGTAAATTCAATTTTAAGCTACAAATGATGGTTTATATAATTCAAAGCTGAAAATTTAATTAGAGAATAATTTAAATTAATGTGCTGACTAAAAAAATTTTAACGCGCAATATTTTTTTATAAACTTTTTATAGGTAAATTAGCTCTTAAATTTCTAAGAAATCTTTTTTTTATTTTGGAATTTTATTGGTACAATAAAAATAATAGAATATCGATTAATAAAGTAAAAAATAGATAACTATGTAATGTTTATAAAAAACCCAATAATCTAATATAAATAAACTCATGTGCCTGTCTACCATTGCTATCATTAAACCTTTTATCAATTTCCCCCCCCCCCACTATTACAATTAAAATGTGGTAGATATTGAACGAAGAGAGCACTTTGTTGCAGATCAATGCTATTGGGTTGTCTATTAATTGATTTAAATATTATTGGTAAAATTTAATAGGAATTTCATTATTTCTATTTTTTCGTTAATTTATGAAATTTTTAATTGCTAAATAAAAGTACTAATTATTCATTGGCCATTGGTTCTTTTCTATAAGTTTATAAACTATAACACTTTGTGCTATAAAATGTTTTCTTCATAAATAATCTCCGATAAGATAAAATGTATGAGATTATTAGTTAAGAGATTGATTAGTTCTATCTTAACATTATTGGCCTGATAATAATTTAATGATATCATTATTGGCCGAAATAAAGTGTGAATTATACATTTCATCATTATATTTTTTTTAGAGCTTAAAATTTTTTTATTGGGCTATAAGCTATATTTAATCATACTTACTATAACTCGACAGGCCATAAATTTTTTTTTTTTTTTGAGAATATACCAATAATTCACCGATAAATAAAAAAAAATTATTATTAAAAATATACAATACTTTTTTGCGACATAAATTTTCAGCTAAAGGAGATTAATAGGTTAGCTTGAGTTAATATGCACAAACTCTTTTATTTTTTTAGTTTACTTTACCGCATATTTTCTTTTATTGTTATCGTACCAATAAAATTCCGTGATTGAAAAAAAAAGCTAGTTATAATTTTTATATTAGTTATTTATTTATTAACCCTTTCACGGGTGGTAGACTATTTTTGACCTACAAGATATAGTTAACTGAATTCATCAAAAAACAGTAAATTCCGATTCCTTAAAAAATATTGGTTAGCTGGAGAATAGTAGCAAATAATAAATTTGCTTATCAACCATAAACGAATCAATAAATTCGGATTATTTAACCCTTTGCCGGGCTGGCAGACATTTTTGACCCACTAAACATAGCCAATTGTGTTCCATTAAATCACTCTAATCCCGAGGACTGAGAACTATCGGCTTATGATACTAAAACAGCAAATAACTGCTTATAAATCATAAGCGAATATATAAATCGATTTTTTTATTAGTGATGAACGGGAAAGGGTTAAGAGAGATTAATGATACTAATAGACGTTAAATAATAACTGCTAAATTGTTGGAAATAAAATGTTTAATTATTTATCTCGTTTACAATACACTATTTCTGTAAAAAAAAAGTGGGTATTCATAAAAGGTAACAATGAATATTAAAAAAATATAATTTCATCCCGAATGATTATCGTATTCATACCATTTCGACTACATCGAGTGAGATATGCTTTTACTATTCTAACATATACCCATTCAACCAAAAAAAATTAACCCGTAGATTTGAGTCTCAGTAGATGTGCGATTTCTGATTATCTTATCAAAACTAGGATTAAATCTCACACGAACAAAAAATCGAGCCATTTCCAAAATCTTAAGAAATTAAAATTAACACAATGTAATATTAAGTCTAAACAATTTCTGGAAATTTTTTCAAGCTAATCCAGTCATGTTGAGATGGTAAAAAATACACTTTATACAGACAAGTCTAACAACGGACATAATTTCGAGATTTTATATTAAAAATGAATTGGAAAAAAAAATTTTTTTTTTTAAAGGAATTTATTGAATGTTTAAAACATATATAAAATAAATATAAAACTACTTAAAAAATATCATATAAAAAATCTGTTCAGCCAACACCCCTCAGGCCCTGTAGGGCCTTTTTTTTTTTTTTTTTTTAAAGGAATATATTGAAACAAGTTTAAAACATATATAAAATAAATATAAAACTACTTAAAAAATATTATATAAAAAATTTGCTCAGCCAACTCCCCTCCGGCCCTGTAGGGCCTCCGTACCTGTTAGGCGTCGAGTCAAGGGGATTGGTGAACATTTAATTCTCTCAAGAATCAATGTTCGGTGCAAAGAGATGGCCTCCAGAAATTTTG
>LSSN01000643.1:0-10589 GCA_001970855.1 Smittium culicis | reverse complement strand
AAGATTTTCTAATTTATACTGCACTTATAGAGCTTAGATAAAAATTACTTGGATTATATAGAGAATTCATAGATTTAAATATTGATCATATAATGGTAGTATTCTATTTTTAGAAAAAAATAACGATGGTCATTTAACCGATAGTTATATCCTATTAATTGAATCAGTAGCGTATAATTCTAAAATTGATAAAGATAAATATATTTTAATCAAGTTATAAAATTCAGAAAATGAGGTAAAGATAATATAATAAGATCACAGAATTAAAATTTTAAATATCTCGGTGTCAAAAAATATTTATAAATCGCCTTTATAATAGATAATCAAAAAGAAACTTAAGAAAAAAAAATAAATAGAATGAAAATATATGTAATACAAAAGTATTTTATCACAGATTAAGATCTACTATTAATATGCTTATTTTTATTTTATCATTACTTTTGTTAGCAGCGGATATTTTATATTTGATAATAATTTTATAGTAGAGATATGGAAAATTACCAATAATTTCAAATTTTTCAATAATGAAAACGTATAAATTAGATCCTGATGAGAAAAACGGAAGCGTAGGGATACTTAATATTGACTTGATATCAATAAATTTTTTAAATGGCTTAATGAATTGCACTAGAAAAGAAGAAAGACTATCTCCACACTCAATATATTTCAATATCTAATCTCAGTAAATAATAAATTAATGATATATTATCTAAATTGATTTTTATATAAAAATAAACTATATTATTTAGTATTATTACCTTGAAGCAATGCAGAGAGAATGATTAATATAAGAAAATATATTTATATGTCAAAAAAAAATTCTAATTGTAAATTATTAATAAATTGGATTTTTGGGTTTTCAAAAATAACCAAATTCAAATTTAATTTTAATTTTATAAAATTTTTTTTGAGATTTAGCTAGTAAACATTAAAGTTTCCAATTATTGTTATATCCCGGGAAAATCTAAATAATATGAAATAAACAACACAAAAATTAATACGACATAAAAACAATGAAAAAATAAGTTTTTATTCTAATAGATAAACTTATAAAAAATATTGGATTATTATTATAGCCCAGCAGAAAATTTAGCCCAAACATCTGCATTCTAAATATACTATAGTTCAACTATAAGATTTAATAATAAATTAAAAAAATATAACGCACTAAAATATTTTGAAATATTATCTAATTCTATATTATATTTTCAGTTTAAACAGAAAATTTGGATTTAATTAGATTTTCTTAAATATTAAAAATTTAGAATAAAAAATATAAAGGAATTGATCAATAGTTCCAATATTGATTATTTCCCCATATTTATCACGTTTATTACTTGTTAATTTTTATTAAATATACTTATTTATTTAATTTGGATTTAAGACTAAATATTTTCGTCCCATTTTAATGAAACCGAATCATATGCCTCTCAGACTGTTTTAAATATTTTCTATAATTCAATCTTCATCAGCAAAAAAAAAAAAAAAATACATAAAATGTAGTGTTAAATATGCCCCTCACCTTTAATTTTATTTATATCTTAAACTATGCTAATTTGAACAAAAAAATAAATACATCAAATATAATAGATGGAAAAGCCAATAAATATCGAAATATTTTTCATTAATAGAAATCTCAGGTTATCTATTTAGAATCAAAAATAGTTAAAAATTTATGGATTCTATTTCATAGTGCAATTATTACCAGAGAAAAATTGAGGATTTTGAAATAAGCTGGATTCGAAATAGCGTGAAGGAAAAGAAAGAATATTTTATTTATTTTCTTCTGTTTTAGACAAGTTTTTATTTTAAAAATGGTAACCCTCGTTATTCGCGAAAATTCAAAATTTGTGCTTTTTAAATTTTTGTGATTTTTTTTCGCGAATCAACTTTATTTTAATATAAAAATTGTAATAAACTTAAAATAAAATTTATTTATAAGATAATGGTGATTTTATAAACTGAAGCTAAAAATAACTACTATTTGGTTGAGTCAACGTGTTTAAAATTCATTTTATTGAGCTGAAATATTAGTTTAGCTTTTTTAATTATAATATTGATAAAAATATATTCCTTAACTTTTTTACTATTGTTTAAGTAAATTTAATGGAAACCCAATCGAAAAAAAAAAGAGAAAGAATATGTCAATATCTGAAAAGATAAAAGTTCTAAACGCACTTCAAAATGAAAACAATGCATCCAAAGTTGCAAAAATGAAAGAACTTTGAGGTATATTATTAAAAATTCTGAAAAAATTAGAAAAATCGATACAATTTCGTCTAGCTATAGTAAAGATAAATTTTTATCATAGACATGAGATTATTTCTAAAATGGAAAAAATCATAAAAGAATGGATAGACTTACAATATAGGAAAAATTCCGCGGCTACAACATCTATTAAGCAAAAGTACTATCAATATTTGATGATATTAAAGAAGCTTTCCAAAGCGAAGAAAATATCACTTTCTCTCCATGTAGTGAGTGGTTTGAAAATTTTAAGCGTAAGAAAGGAAACAAAAAATAATTGCTGGAGAAGCAGCGAGCGGTGATCATAAAGCTGCAAGCAAATCCCCGAATTAATGAGTAAAACTATTAAAGAATAGGATTATCTACACTGTCAGGTAAATTATTAATATATAAGAAAATATTCCTAATTTAACTTTATTATTAATATTGATATTTAATATCGACAGTACTTGTCTTTATTGGAAACGTATGCCGAAAGGAGCTTAATTTTTGCTAGAAAAAAATTTTTTTTCTGGGTTTAAACACTTAAAAAATAATGTAAAAAACGATGCTAGGACCAATTTCAACAGGCGATTATAAATTAAAGCCAATTTTAATAAAGGCTTTTGAAATCGCTAGAGCTTTAAAAGAACACAGCAAAAATGAACTCTATTATGAGCTAAAATATCATTGTAAAAAGTTGAATATTGAGTTTAAAATATTAATTTTAATGAAAAATGTATCATTAATCTCTAAATATTTATCTAATATAGTAGAAGGAATAGGAGTTCTTTTCATTCCTTCAAATTCTACTTCTATGATCCAGCCTATGGAAAAAGGAGTTATTTTGACATTTAAAGCATATTATGAAAAAAACTTTTGACAGGCTAAATGACTCGGTTAGAAATGCATATAATACAGTATCAGATTTTTGGAAAATTTTTAGCATATCTAATTTTATATAAAATATCCCAAAATCTTGAGAATTAGTTACAATCCCCATGTTTAATTGGTGTCTGGAAAAACTAATTCCATGAATACGTAACAATAACTTCATAGAAACAAGCAATATGATTATAAATTTAAAAATATATTGCTTAAATATCGGTACATAATTAGCTTTTAAAGATCTAACAATAGATTATTAAACGACGCTCTTATAGATGAAAGTTCTGATGACGATTAATTTTGCAAAGATTTATTTTATAAAAATGAAAATGATCTAAGATCAAATTATGGAAAATAATTTAAAGTTCAAAATTATAAAAGTTAATTTCAAGACTAGATTAAAGAAAAAATATTATAGAAAAAAGAAGAGCTATTTTCGATCAATCTGACGAAAATGAGCTTAGAGAAAAAAGTATAAATTCAAAAATTAGAAGATTTTACCACCCATACAATAATATTATAAACCGTTTAAAAAAAAACCAAAGAAAAATTTTAAACTTTTATAAATTTATATGTGAAGTTTTTTTACTTAATAAAAAAATCTAAAATTAAGTTTAAATTACTTTGTTCAAAATAAATATAGTTTCTTTAATATAAAGAAATGAATGTAAATTTATATGAAATAATAAAATAGGTGAATCTTTTTGCATTATAATCTCTATAAAAAGTGTTAACGGCCTAATTATATTTTTTTTCTAGTCCTAAAATTAAGGCAGGAATATTGAGTTTCGTAAACGTTTTATGGAAAAAAGAAAATTGATTCTAAAAAGTATAATGTATGATAGGCTATTTTGATTTGGTTTATTATAAAAAAAATATTATTTAAAATTTACTTAAACTATTCATTCAACCATAATTGATATTGTTTAATTTTAGGATCAAACACTGTTCGGGATTGATAAGAATTCTTTCGTGTAATTAACTCATTTTGTTTCATAATTATTTTTTTAAAGGATTTTATAAAGAGATAAAAAATGATGAAGCATAAGGTACTTATCAGATAATTTTATATTTTATTGAGGTCTTGTAGAAATAGAATGAGCTGGTTGAGTAAAATTAACTTGAAAAAAATTCTTGAAAATTTCGCGTATAATTAAGACCAGATTTTGATTTTTTTTAATAAGCTGCAAAAAAAGCTAATAAAAGCTTCGTTTTTATCAATTTTTTTAGAATTCATAATTCCAACCAAAATCTTTTAGAATTTTTAATTTAATTTATTTATTTTTCACGAATTTTATTCAAAAAATTTTTTTCTAGAAAAAATTTTACTAATTCTGCTATAAATTACATACAAATATATATATAATTTTTGCGAATCTTATTATTTGCCGAGTTTTTTAAAAAAGAACTCCACGATTAGCATTGGCTAATTTTAAAAGGAAAAAACGGTTTATCTTTTTAAATTCATTTGATGAGATTCTACCTAATAGTATAACTAAGGATTAAACTAATATTATATTTAGCCTGTAGTCAAAAATTCCCAAGATTATATATATATATATATGAACCGTTCATTTTTAATATTAACAGAGCTATGGATGAAATTTACCTACCAGTAAAAAAATTTTCATGAAAAGTAGTATTCAATATATAAATAATGAATTAAAGCAGAAAAGTATTATGAACTTTTAGCATAAAAATGTTAGTGGATCTTGGCAAGTCATAAAAAAATATTTTCTTGTTAGATCAAGAATGAAAGGAATTTTTCACCGAAAGCTGAAATTAATAAATATTATCTCACTCTTATATTTCTTTTAGCATTTTTTGTTTATCTACACTTCTTATAAGTGTCGCGGTCAATACCGAAGACTAAGCAGAAGATATCTAGCTTCTCCCAACTATAAACCATATTTTAGTAATGGGATTTTAGCATTGAGTTTTTTATCCCAAATTCCTTTTATTCTTATGATTACCTTCCGTTTTCAAGTTTAATATATCTTATCTTATCATATATTTATTACACTTAAGTTTACTGTGTTTGCACGATACTAAGAAAAGTAATCGCCATGACACTATTTTAAGATATACGGGTACTATTGGATCTTTATGAAAAAGGGACTGAGATTTATGGTAATATAGAGATCGCCCACTTTTCCATTATGTTGGGTTTGATAATTTTTTATCAAGATTTTTTTATTTTATTTTAAATTTACAAGAATAAAGATTCATCAAATTTAGAATTAGCTTGAAGTCAATAGATTATAAACATATATATAACAATATAGAAATAACTAAAATACAAAACGCTAGCGAGAAAAATAGGTAAATTATAAATATAATACCACGAAATAAGCTTATTTACTATTTTTTTTAAATATGATTTATTATAAACAATAATTTCAAATACTAGATCAAATAAACTCACATCAAACCGTAATTAAAACCAAAAAGAGTAATTCCTTTCACCCCAAAAATTAAATTATTCTGTTTTGTCGAAAACTATATAAGTTCATCAGATTGAACTTCCATTGATACTAGAAAATTAACATATAAATTTACATATATATATAAACCTGTTTCATCTATGGAAATATATCTTGTATTTCGCCAAAAAAAAACGATTTTATATACGTGAGTACTCAATAAAATTTTGGTTGTAGAATTTAGCATATTTTAGTCTAAATTTATGAGAAAATAAGTGATATTCAATCATGTTTTGAAATATTTAATATAAGGGAAAAAAATTTGTAAAATTCACAATTAATGTACAAATTAATCAATAAATAACGAGAAAATAAATGACTTTCAACAATAAAAAAACTGATATTTCCGGAAAATTAGATTATAGTGATGGTCAAAACTATCTAATCATAAATTCTTACACTGATATATACATATAAATGCTGTTTCTAGATAATCATCTGAATTTATAAGAAATTGATTAAAATCAAGGAAAAAGGCTCTAAAACTCACCAAACTTAATTAAATCTAGTATAAAAGCATCAAGAAAATTTTTAAAGCAAAAATAGAATCAAGTTACACTCAAATTCTAAAAATTAATGATATAATGGTATCTATAATTCGAATGGTATCAAAATTTATGCAAATTTTGAAATTAAATACATTAAGAAAAATAAAGATTCTAGAAATTAAAATGGTAAACGAAAAATAATAAAATAAAATAAAAAGAATACAGTATAATAGCCAAGCTTTTTTTAAAAATATCTATTTATGAAATATAAATAGAAAAACAGATAAAGTTCAAATAAACAAATAAATAATTGATCGAATAAGAGGCTATTTCAGTTGAAAATTCTCAAACACATACGAAATTGTCTTTTAATAAAAAATCACCATGATCCTTAAAAGAATTGTTAAATGATTATTTAATTAATTCGATTAGTATTAAATCATCGACGTATATATTAATAAGCGAGAATTAAAACATATTTGAAGGGAAAACTTTCTTAAATGCACCGGGAAAGATCTTTAACCAGTTAAAAATCATATATATTACAAGATAAAAGACCCTAAAAATTACAGTAATATGATAAGTATTCTTGGAAGTGAATACTCTCTATAAGAAATGAATAATAGAGTGAAGAGAAAAAAAGTTAAAATAATAGTATCAATTAGAGAAAAAATATTTCCGAATAATATTTATATAAAAAAACGCAATACCTGATAGCGAAAATACATCAAATGAATATAATGACTCTATTAAAGCTCTTATATTTATTAGTAACACTGGTGATTTAAACAGATGGATCATAAATATTTTTCATGTTTTTATATGCTTAGGAGACAGCTATCAACCTATCTAATACTCTGATATCAATAATTTCGGCTCTATAATCATGAGCAGAGAAGTTTTATAAATAATGAAACTTGAAAAAAATTTTAAAAAAAATTGAATCAAAACAAATACCTTCAATGATCAAGCTATTTCTTATAAAATAACCAATCTTCGCATAGCTAAACAGAATTAATAATGCTTAAATATTATGCTTTTTTGAAATAAATATCAAAAAAATATATTCTTACTTCTAAATATGTACTTTTGAAATTAAATTAGCTGGTAAAAATACACTACAACTATTAATAATAACAATAATTTGATAGTTCTGGATTATTAATTATACTTTGAAAGAAAAATTAAAATTTTGAATGATACTTCAGAAAATAATCAGTAATTAGAAGTAGAAAACCTCTATTTTTAAAATATTCAAAAATACAGGAGGACAATAATAGTATCTTATAACATAAAAAACTTTTTACTGCAAATTAAAGTGGAGGATTATTGATTTTAGGGAATTTTAATACTGTTAAAAGTGACTAATTGATACATTCTGATCATAATTCTTAATATTAGAGAATAAAATGGTATACATAAGATAGCTGAACGCTTGCATATTAAATTACGTAAATAAAAACTAATGCATTACTATATTACTTGATTAGTGGAAGATAAAACTATAGGGCAGATCAAATCTATTGTTAAGATTTGATTGGATTAATTTTGATCAATTCATTGATCTAAATAGTATAAAAGACTTATAGATTCATTTATCGAATCTATAAGTCTTTGAATTTTCTGTTTTCTCTTGATAAAAAACATTTGAATCTAACATCTATCATCAAATTTGATTTTATAAAACTTTTAAAAAAAGATTTTAGATAATCAAGTTCATTACATCAAAAGAATATTATTAAAATAAAATGAAGATATAACATAAATATAATCAGAAATTAAGTGTAAAAATTCTAGATCAAGGGTTAAAGAAATTGAAATCAAAAAAACCCTAAGTGAAAATATTGTTGCACTTAATCATCGATTAGGAGAAAAATAATATATGAATAACTTTTTTGACGAATTTTGTAGAAATTTAAATCAATTTAAATAATTTAAAACATATAGAAATCGAGTAAAATAATCAGAGAGTGCGTTATTAATCTAAAATATAGAAAATAGAAAAATATATGTATAAATCATAGATCAGATTCAACGAAAGGGAAATGAAAAAGTCAAAACATTTAAATAATATTATAAAATAATCTGAACAAGATCCGATTTGGAAGAAAATAGTACGAATCTAAAAAATATTTGTTTGGGAGCCTCAATTTCTGAGAAAATGAGATTTAGATTAATAAAATAAAGCGAATATTTTTTCTTTTTTTAGGATAATCAATTAAAAGTACCAAAAAATTGCACTGTTATATGGGTTTATGTTAATTTAAATAGATATTTCATAGGATTTTTTAAGAATAAAACATAACGAATGAAATTGCTTTTCAAAAAACTAGTGAGAAAAAAAGAAACATTTCTTCTGAAGATTTAATTTGAAAAAAAAACTAAATATTCTATATCTTAAATTTTTAGCAATTTTTTCCAGCTAAAGAAAATAAATATTAAATAGAGTATATACTTAAATATTAAATAGAGCATATACTTAAATAATAAAATAGAGAATAAAATAATGAAATGATGTTAGTTAAGTTTTTTAATATTTTCCCACCAACTATTATATGATAAAAGTATATTAAAATACCAGCTTAATTATTTTCACATATAAAAAGCTAATAACTAAAATGGTTTAGTTAAAAATGATAGCTAAGAGGTCAAAAAATCATTTCGCAAATTTTATTCCAAACTAATTTAAAATTTAAAAACCATTAAACCTTTCATTAATTTTAGTTCAGTAGTTTTAATATTACTAACGATATTGGGGTCTATTTTAATAGAAAAACTGCATATGTTGATAGAATAAAAAAAGATTTATATAATTCGCTCAAAATAAATTTCCGGTCCCTTATGGATTTAAATTTATACAAAATATTTAAAGGTAGAATATTTATTTCTGAGAATTCTTTGAATTATATATTTCCTATTCGAACGCCATTAAAAAAAATTATATTTAATCAGATTTTTTATTTATTATTTACTTACAATTTATTTATTCATTCATACTTATAAACTATCTATTTAAATTTTTCCTGTTTACGTTTATATTAGGAATTGAAATATAATAGGTTTATAATCGAGAATTTTTTTTCTTGTAAGTGTATAATAAATATCCTTAGATTATTATAGGTGTTAAAAGCAGCATTATCTTATACTCATGGTCAAAGCCAATTCTCACAATCTGAAGGGGGCTTTTAATTACCTTTTCAAAATTATCCTTATTTTAATAAATAATTTTTTTTTCTAAATCTCAACATTTCAATAAAACCTCTTTTCAAAAAAATTAATTTTGTTTAATAACAAAATATAAATAAATATAAATTTTCTTGATTGTGATTCCAAAAAATCATTCATACTCAAAAAAAGAGTGTCATAAATCCCTGATAAACTATAGGTCAAAAAAATTATCTATCGCATACTAAATAAATACATCAAAATACTTGTAAAAAGATTCCAAAAAACGATTGTGAGGCTAATGATTGAAATTAATTCATTTTTGTATTAAAAAATTGAATTTTTGAATTATCATACCAAAAATTTAATTAATTGAAAATATCAAAAAAAAAATAAAAACCTCACATTACTAATGAATGCATGATATTGTGCTATTAAAGTATGATTTTAGTCTTATTATAAAAGGTTTATTTTAAAGCCTGGAAAATAGTATTTGAAAAGGAAGAAAATATATAATAGAAATGATAGTGGTAGTTGTTTCACAATAAGACGAAAAAACTTATTTGGGAAAAACCTTTTCGTTTTACTACTAAGTCTCGTAAAATTTGACTATGTAAATTAATATGTAGAATTGATAAAAATTGGCTTAGGTTGGTTACAATTCACATATTGAGAAAAGTATGTAAAATAAAATCTTGAATGTGGAGCTAAGCCATTTAGTAATGGCTCGTTCTGAACATTGATTTAATATTTTTCATATAGTGTTATGTAAAACCAATAGCAAATATATGCGATTATTTAATTGCCTATATTTACTAAGTCTATATTTAGTTTTGTAACCAAAGCAGAATCAACATTAGATAATCATGGCAATTTTTATTCTGTGCTATTCTTAGACTGGAACGTTCTAGATGTTCCCAAAAGTACAACTTATTGTTTTAACAAAGGATTTATTATCGTTAGTTTTCAGTTATATAAATAGTGGCTTTTTTCCTTTATGAGAAAAGTCAGTTTCATTTTTAGTAGCTAATACCTTACCCAGTTTACCGTATTTATTAAATAAACTAATTTATCTGATAATTAGAAAGGCGTCACTTTAGTTGAATAATTCTAATTCGATCCATTTAATATACCAGTATTTATATTATCTTTGGACACAACAATAGCAATACTAAAATAGAATTCCAGATATCTTTTCATTTTGCTAATAATAGAACACGCCAAAAGAATATTGACTGATTTGGCCTTATAATTTTATATCAATTGATTTATAATGTTTTTTATTAGTATTAATTTATTAAAACAGTGTAATAAGTATGTAAAAGACTCTAAGATATAG
>LSSN01000641.1:5428-16999 GCA_001970855.1 Smittium culicis | reverse complement strand
TACTAAACGAATAGTAAGATAAATACAAATCAAAGTTATCAAAGTTATTTTAATTAATTCAAAGTTTCAAGTTCAAAGTATTTAGGAATTTTGTTTCATCCAAAATTCGGTGCCCTGCCTCATTTCCTTTTTTTTTAGCTTTTTATATCTTTTCATTTTTTTTATTTGTTTTTTTTTATTTCTGATTTTTTTTGTACTTTCCTTTATTTTTGTTTCCTTTTGATATTTTCGGTATTCGGTTATTTCGAATGCTTCCGCAATAAGTAAGTAAAATATTTATTTATTTTATTTTATTTTTTTATGCAGAGTTGATTTATATTTATAAATACTTAGCATAAATATGATTTTATGTTAATCATAAATATTTAGATAATCTTAATTGGATTACCTAAAATATTTACTACAATAGTTTACGTTGGTTTTTTAGTATTTTGGCTCAGGTTTTTTTACTTGATGGAATCAAAAAAGCGGAATGAAGGCTTCAAATCAAGGGGTGAGGCTTATTTAACCTTAGTTCACACAAAACTGATTTGGAATGCGCTCCTATAAAATCGCTACTAAAATATACTATTTTTTTTTAGGCAATCATTTGGCCAATGATTTTTATTTTTTCATCAAAAAAATAATGGAGGAAGCGATTTGGTTTAGCACAATTTGGGAAAATATCTGACCAAAAGTCTAGAATTTGAATGCAATAAAAACCTCAATAGTTTAGCAACGAATTGTTAGAGAGTCAGGTCAATCAGCCCCACGTATGGGTAGGGGTCTATTTTTTATTAAAGCTGTTAGACGTGGGCTCTGAGCAGTAGTTCTATTGGTCTCAACCAATTAGATTTTGTTAGAACTATGCTTTATTCCATGGTTACTTATAGCCTCAGTCATACAGCCTACTTGAAGTTATGTATCAGCGAATCCTTCGGTTGGTAGACTGATCATATTTCTCTTTAGGTACGCAGCCGGTAGACCAGCGGATAAATTTTATATTTATATATTTATTAATTTATTATGCCTTTAACCAGCTTTACTATTTTTGAGTATATATTACCTCATAGATTCTAGTATTTTTATCATACCAATAAAAGTCCGTGATAAAAAAAGCCCCCAATCAGATTATTATAAATATGATTTTAGCCTTAAATATAATCTGTTTGTAATTATATCTTTAAAAGCGTCGTTATCAAATATGAAAGCATTTTTTTTGCATTAGTTGGATTGCCGCTCGGGTAAAAATAAAATGATTAGAGCTATTTCTTAGCTGACACAAATTCAAAAATTTGAGCTTATTTCAATGTGGACGAAAGCGGAGATGAAAATATTTGGAGAAAGGTGACGTCGGTGATAAGACGATTGTTCAAATCCGTTAGATCACATCAATTTATTAAATTTGCCAATACTTTCTCACTCAAAATCCACACTTATCTAAAATTATTCTAAACTTATATCAAAAAAAATTTTTTTTTTTGTTTTCAAGTAATTATCGACTAATGCTATCGGTTTCGGTTCTCCATTTTTTTTCTTCATTTTGTTTTGTTGAATTAGAATCCCAAATACTACCCCTTAATACTAAACATAGAAACATTTTTTAAATATTATGTATACTATGTATATTTTTTTAGGATTTTTATATTTTTTATACTATTTACATTAATTGAACTTTTCTATAATTGTATTATTTCTTATATCATATTATTCTACTTTATAGACACATTTATCTAATACTGATCTATTGATACATAAATTATACTAAATATTTGATATAATTGATTTTATTTACTGATATATAAGTTTTATCTTTTTAATTTACGATATATTTGCTTTTTGTGTTATATATATTACTCATAATTACAATACACATTTATCAACAACATATTTAAGTTTAAATGTTTAAGTCTGATACGTTTAAAAATGAAAAGACCGATATAAAATATCAAAATTCAGCTAATATTAATAACGCCACAACTGAGTCCGAAAAAAATATCGCTTTAGGTTCGCCCTCTTCCCAACCTGAGTTTGGCGATATCGATAAATCAAAAGAAAACACAAATACTCAACTTGACCGCAGTATTCCGCCCCCGGATGGATTGTATAGCTGGCTTGTTGTAGTTGCTGCGTGCTTTTGCTACATGAACATATTCGGCGGTATCACCGTTAGTGGAATTTTGCAAGAGTACTACTTGAATACTATGTTTCCCAACACTCCCGCGGCAACAATATCTTGGATAAACACAATATCTTTCACGCTTGGCTATATGGGCGGTATATTCGCCGGCCCTTTAGTCTCATATGTTGGAATCCGCTATGTTACTTTACTAGCTGCTGTAATTTCCACTGTCGGTTTGCTTCTAGCCTCTTTTTGCTCTGAAATCTGGCAGCTTGTGCTAACACAGGGTGTCATTTATGGGTTTGGCTCTTCCTTGCTCATCAACCTCTCTGTTACAATGGCCACTTTATGGCTAGTCAAACACAGGAGTTTGGCCCTTGGAATCATCGCTTCTGGTGGTGGCTTTGGAGGACTCATACTCGCCCCTGCCATGAGGAAAACTTTACCTGCCCTCGGAATTCACTGGACATTTAGAGTTCTAGCTTTTCTCAACCTTTTATCTGGTCTTTTCTGTTTCGCTATCTACAAAGAACGTGGACCTTTCAACCCAATTAGACGAATAATCGACTTTAAACTATTAAAACGACCTATAACCATATTCATCTGCCTTGCCGCTTTCTTCAACCAGTATGGCATGTCCCTCATCGTCCTCTATTTCCCCGCAACTATCGCAGATATCGGTCAAACTCGCGCTACTGCCGCAAATACTGCCCTCATTTATTCTGCTATTGGCGGATTTGGCCGCATCCTCGCTAACATACTCTCAAAACGTGTCGGTAACAATAATACTCTCCTCTTCTCTTCTTTCGGCTCATGCATCCTCATATTTTCCATGTGGCTCCCATCAAGAAATTTCACTGTATACCTCATCTTCATCTCTTTCTTCGCTCTTCTTTTCCCCATGGCTTTCCCTCTAATAACTGCCCTCGTCTCCAATAACTACAAAAATGAGGAAATCCTCCTCGCAAACGGCCTCATGTTCTTCTTCTACGGTCTCTCCGCCCTATGCGGCGTTCCCATCATGGGCCTCCTCTTCGACCGCTTGGGCCACCGCCAGAACTTTTCTCCCGTCATCGTCAGCGGTGGAATTATCTACTTTATCAATTTCAGTCTTTTCCTCGCTCTCAGATATTATGTCAAGAAATATGATCCATCACTGAAAATTGGACGAATCTAGCCCGATTTGCTCTTTTTACATTCTTTCTACCATAAATTAATTTCGGTTTGAAATAGCTGAAAAATAATAGATACCCCCAACTCTCTCGCAACCAATTAACTATTGTCCCCTCTGTATACTTCAACACCTCATTTCCTTTCCTAATGTATAGATAACTAAAACCATCTACCTTTAAAAATATTCTAACTAAATGTTTTGTCTTTAATTAATCGCTTCTACATCAATCATTTTAACACCTTTGCTGTGATCGCAGGCATGAATATGCAGACTGTTTGACCTCTCCACTTCCTCCCTACCCCCTCATCAAATATGTTATAATCAATTCGCCCACAAAAAAAAGAAAAACAATTACTAAAATAATTATTTCATCTTGATGGCTTACTTTACCTAAATTTTAACTTTTAACTATACTTTTTGTAAAATATAAAATAAGTATAATTAAATACATAAATTACAATTTAAAACGTTATTTAATTAAACCAGTGAACTTTATATTTATAGAATTTTGAATGTATATCAACTTTTTTTCATTGCAAAAATGCTATTTTTATAAAAAATATAATTATAAAGATTTCAATATCTTACAATTTTAGAATTTAATTTACATCAGTTGGTATATGATTGCGATGAAAAAAGTACATATAAATTTCATCGCATATTTAACTCGCAATTTATTTTAAAAAAAATTACTAAAATAATTCAAAGCTACTCAATATTCATAATATTTTTAACTTTACCAGATTAGATAAATCAAGGAAAAATCATATAATACACTGTTTTATATTAAAAAGAATTAAAACAATAAGCTTCAATTTACTCTTTATTTTATTTGATATAAAAAAAGATTTATGCTTGATCACGAACAAAAAATAATAAATACGCAGCAGGTGATACTACTTTGGATTCTGATATTTGTGACACGCGAGTATCATTAAAATAATTCCACTCATTTCTTAGTCCATTAAATACACTCGATGTATAATGCCCGCCACTTAGACTTCCCATGTGATTGACCACCCCGTACAAATGATAAAGGTTTTTAGAATCCACTTGAGGAGACTGACCGCCTGATATTTCTGGAATACAGTATGGTGATAGGTCCAGTCCCCTAAGAGGATAATTTACCATTGTTTCAAGCTTATCCCTGAATGGACCATCAAAACTAAATCGCTTGATATGCAGTATAAGTACGAGAGGAAGCTTAGATACCGTGATTGTTTTTTTTGCTGCACTTTTAGTGTTACAGCTTGAACATAGCCACTCATTATCAACGTCCAAGTACTCTGGCTCAACAAATTTAGATAAACAGTCAGAAATATCGACAGTCAAGTTTGAATAGTTTTTATTGTAACTTTTTTGATGTGGCACTTGTTTTGATGAGTCTACTTTATCGCCTGACTTAGTAGCTACTTGGGGGTTTTTTGGAAGTGGTATAGGGATTGATAACTCTGTGAATGGCGAGTATGATGAAGATTTGTGTCCGCAGTTAGCACAGGTAACTCGAGACTGCAACTGACCTTGGAAGATTGATGTTACTATTGACCAATGCGAATCTGTGTACTCTTTCCACTTTTTTTCAGATTGTATTAGATCAGGTAAAAGCTCAAATTGAAACTCTCTCTTTTTCTCTACAATTTTCTTAAATCGTTTGGTTTCATCAGAAACTATAGAATCTTTTCGGCTATGTGAATATCTTTTTTTAGCGGTGTTCAAAGTATTATGAATGATATCAAGAAAATACGAAGTGAATTCTTGAGAATCTTGTTGATCGTTTCCTTTAAAAACTGGTATAGCCTTTTTAATAAAGTTGACTAGAGAAATAGGGCTTAGGCTGCTAGATTGCGAGTTCCACAGTTGGTCTATGACTGATGAAAATTCCGATATTAAAGCTTCTGAATACTGTCGCTGCTTTAAAAGAGGCCTAGATTCGTTTGAGTTTGCTACTATTTTTGGTAGACTCTTACTGTCTTTTGCTGCTTCGATAGCAAATCCACATTCAGATCTACTAATTGAGCAGTCACGACGCCAAAGGCCAGTTAAGAAGAATCTAGCAAACGGAAGGGTGCTTGATAGACACTGTATTACAGAGTTGATATAACAAGTGTTTCCAAAGTTTTTAAGACCAGTAAGCCCAATTTTATCAGTTGGCCGAGAATAAATAGGAGATGATCGTCTAAGTAGTTGATTATTTGTTGATGATAAAGCATCTGAAACCTGCAAGTTATTACTTTGCAACGTAGATGATTTAGTTTCTAACCCATAGTTTCCATGAGAAATTGGCGAATTAATAGAATCCATGTTTTTTGGAGGTATAGGTGGACCAATAGCGCTTGATCCAAGATAGTTAGAATGTGGACCTGAACTAGTTGCTCTTTGAATTTGAATAGTACCTGAGTTAAATTTGCTATTTATGCCAAGTTGATCTTTAATATGTAAATAGCCATTTGTAGTGTTGGAATTATTCGAGTTAAGGTAGTCATTATTGTTTGTGGTGGTAATTGATATGTCTGAAGTCAAATCGGTTGGTTTAGAAAGAATCTTTGGATGCTCTATAATAGGTTCTTGGACGGAAATTGGACTTTCATTGTTGCTAATTTGATACTCGCTTAAAATATTTTGATGAGCATCAGTACTTTCAAGTGCTGAATTGGCATGGTTACTGGTATTGGTAGGCTCAAATGTATTTTCATTGTACACTGGTTTTGAGTCGAATAATTTTCTATTATCGCTGCTTGTAAATCCATTTAGTGGATTATCAAAAATCGACTTTCTTTTTAAAGCTTTAGATTCATTCCAGCCAGATTCTGGAAGGTATCCGTTATTGAGGCCATTTTTAATCGAGTCAGACTGTCTACCAATTACATAGTAAAGCTCATGATTTTTAGATTCACTAAATGGCGAAGTAATACCATTAGAAGGATAGTTTTCACTATTTTCATGTGTACTTTGATAAGCAGTGCCAGAGTTTGTATGAATATTTTTGTAAGTCTTTGAGCTAACAGAGTCTGACTTCCCGTCCTTTCTTTTAAAAAAATCATACAATGACCGTGAATGCTCAGGAAGGCGGAGATTATTAGACTTCACAGTTTTAGCAATAACAGCAGCATCGTTTTCAGATAGAATAGTTCCCTGCCTTTTATTTCTGGAAGACTGCAGTGGTTTAATAGACTCGGACGATAAATTTGAGGATAGCTGACTGGGATTGCTAGAAAAAGAGACTTGGGACCTAGTGTGATTATTATGCCCTTCAATAATATTTTTTCCAGAGCAACATGAAGGGCCCAATTCATTTATCCAGGCTTTAATACCGCCTGATAACAGGTAAGTATTTTGGGCTATGGAGCTGTTTTCTGCCTGTAACATAGAAAGCAAAGTTTGAAGAAGCAGAGTTTTTGATTTTTTAACAATCGGGTCGTGAGGTGAGTCAGACAAAGAGGTAGAAGATTCATCCATATAAATAATTTTCGAGAAATTAATAAAGTTACAAAAGGTATCATACATAAATTTTGATATTGGTTCTAATTTTTGGGAGATACTATAGACTGAGCAAGACCTGTAATTGAAAATATAAAGTTAAAAAATTAGCTAATCATTTAAATATAAATGCACAAAAGTTGGAATAAATTAAAAAAAATAAAAATAAACAATTACCCGGGTGAAAGCCATGTAGGGTCAATGTTTACGACGAAATCGTACTTGATGTGGCATTCAGTAAATTCATTTTGGGGCCTAACATCAATTATCATAATACTATTTTTCTTTATATACCCAGGGCTATAAAGCAAGTCAGATAATTCTAATGGAAAGAAAGATAGAATGATATCGTTTGGCTTAGGCATAAAAGAATTTTTTAAGGAGTTTGGTATTAGAGAGTCAGATTTAATAAATTCGTCTTCAATTTCATTGAATTTTTTAATTTTAGCAGCTAAATACTCTGAATCACTAGTTTTTAAGCTGGATTTACGAGAATAGTTAAAAGTAGGTCGGTGGTATAAGGAGTCAGGGTTTATTTCGGGGTATTTTTTGATAAACTCATCGTGTAAATTTTGTGCACTTTCGGTGAGCATAGAAGATTTAGATTTTTGAGAGTTTAATTCGTTATCTATTATTTTTTTCTTTAGTTTGTCCATAGTACTCATTACGGTATTAACATTCTATTAGATTTAAGAGACGATTAGAAATTTATGATTTTTTAAATAATTTAGAGTATAAAAAAATGAAAAGAGCAAAAATTGTAAAAAAACCAAACCTTTTTTAGTTCAATATACTTTTGCGAAGATTTAGAATCTTTAAAATCGATTTGCTTTGGAATAATATTGATAATTATCCTACAATATGTGTGATAAAATTAGTTATTAATGAATAGGATAGATTAAGTGAAGTTTATAGTGAAAAAAAAAATTACTCGCAAAATCTAAGATATGATATGTATGCAGATTTGTATTCGCCATTTAACTCCTTTAATCGCCCCTGTAAAAATAAAACATTATAAAGGCTTTATGTATAAAATATAAAGGATAATTTAAAAAGGGATAAATTAAGAATAATAAAAATTAATTACTGATTCATATAAACTTTTGGCGGAGAATGTCCATGATTTTGTAGATGCGGAAATGTTTGGGTCTATCCTAGCTTCTAAAGCTAAGATTGAAATAATATCAGTAGTGTTTGTAGGAACTAGCTTTTCTGTAGAGATTAAAGATAATTCAGAATGCAAAGCACCAAGAGTTAAATCCTTCTTTCCCGAATTAGAATTCTCAACTTTAGTAGAAACGGAATCTTTGGAGTAGGTAAATTTATTATTTTCATTAAAGTTCAAACCCATAAGATCAACAAAGGGTTTTGAATAGTTGTTAAAGTTGGAAGACCTTCCAGAATCAAGCGATTCAAAACTCGAATCAGAGTTAATGTTGAGACGTTTTAAGGTATCAGTCGAGAATCCAGTGTGAGTTAAAGTAGATGATGTAGGATTACGGTAATCTTTTGAAGTAATTCGAGCTGGATTATATGACTTATTAAAGTTCATGGCGGTGTTACCTTGATAATCGGGGGTTTTTTCGTTGTTTTTATTAAATGAATTAAGAGCCTCAAATCTTTTAATTAAATCTGAGGCACTTCCAATACTGTCAGTTCTGTTGTTCATTTAAATAGCTAGTAGTAAGAAAGCTTAAATTATATACAAATAAACAACAATAAGAATACAGGCGAGAAGAGGAGATATTTAAGATGGTTTATGGTGTAAATTCTTCTTGGTTTCAATAAAATGGGAAATTACTAAGCAAACTCGCAATTTTTATAAAGCCAAGCCATTAGCTATTTTAAATTTACAATTGAAGCTGTGGCGCAGACGCTCATTGGCTGAAACATCTGTAACGCCGCCTGATATTTGAAGTACTGTGGAATCACCTATTGGCTTATTTTTCTGCACATGTCTACATATTAGTGAATGAATAGGTTACTCCTATAATTTCCATAGCTCAGTAAACACATATTCGAAATGAAAATCTGAAATTTAAAAACGTCTCTAGAATACTTACCAGTTTAATTACCACCTTTATCCCAGCATTCTATGAAATGAACTCTTATTTTAAAAGCTAATGATTCGTATTTTAGATAGGCATATGGGAGATTCTTTATGAAGGAGTCATTTTATATTGTTTATCGTTGCAGAGAACGAAACCGCATATTAATTTAATTGCCAATGAATATAATTATTGCTTTTAATTAGCAAATATAATTATCAATTTAACCCTTTCCCGTCCAACACTCTTTAAATAATTAAATTTAATGATTCGTTTATAATTTATAAGCCAATCTATTATTAGTTGTTATTTTACAATATACCAATATTTCTTAAAGACTCGGAATTAAAGTATTTTAATTGAATTTAATTCGATAGATTTTGTAGTCAAAAATGGTCTACTGCCCGTGAAAGGGTTAAACAATAAAATACAAAAATCGAAAGGACTTATCCATCCCGCCAATAATGTTTACAATTAATGAATATCCAAGTCAGTAACATTAGCCTGGCACAAAGTGATTTCTTCGTTCAAAATCTCCAATTATTCCAGAAATTAGTTTATCTAAATAAATCTCGGATAAAAAGAAACTCCTCAAGCTTGAATTGTTAGCGGGTTTGAATAAGGTTTAGCCCTGCCTTATTTAAATTCATACCTTCAATCAGCTATAGTTTTTCTTGTAGTTTTTAAATCAGCATTATTTTTTTAAAATTACTGTTTTATGTCGTCACTACAATTAAAAAAGCGTACATTTATCAACGGATCGCTTTCGCCATGGTTCGATCCCCATTCGCGCCGTGGTATGAAGAATTTTGATATCCCGTTTAATCAGTATACTTTCCTTGTCTCACGTCAAAGACAGTTTAATTTGAATCAGTGATTGGTTAAGGTATTTTTGTTTGGATATAGTATGTTGTCATACAATTATTATTTAGGAAATTTTTTTCATAGCACCTATAATTACCTATTCTATTACCAAATATTCTATAATATTTCATAATATAACGAAAAAATAAATTGTGTATTTAACCCTTTCACGGGTGGAGAACTATTTTTGATCTACCAAATATAGCCATATGCATTCGATAAATATAACATAATTCCGAGACACATATAATTATTCACTTGTAGAACAGCAGTGAATAATAAAACTGCTTTTAAATCACTGACGAACCATAAAATTAATTTTTTAAAAGAGCGTTGAACGGAAAAGGGTTAAAAGCATTAACGCCATTATATATTTATGCTTTCTATAAATTGATAATACAGTTAGATGATGTACTTCTTATACAATAGAACTTGTGTTCATACATTTCAGAAAAATGACAAGTCTAAGAATCGATAATATTAAATAAAAATAAGATAACCAAAGATAATTTATGCCTAATCTTGGTGAAAATGTCAAAACCTATAAATACACTATATTTTTATTAGCAGGACGATCATTGTTCTTTAAATCTCCGGAATAAGAAAAGTTTTTACCAATTTCGATATATGGGAGATTCTTTGTGAAAGAGTCATTTTATAGTGATAAGTGCTGAGTGTATAAATTTGAATTTAAAAATCATAGCCTATGAGTTGATTAGTTCTTTTATTTAGCAAATAAAAATTTCAAAATTAGATGAATAAATATAAAAATTGAAATACCTATTCAATTCCGCTAATAATTTTTATAAACATGAATATCCAAGCCAATAAAAATAAACTGCAAAAATATGTCCCTTCGCTTAGAATCTCCCAAATACATATATCCACTTCAGAACTTGGAGGGTTAAACTTTTTCTGCTCATCAGCAATACCTTTATTTTTAAAATCTATAATTAAATCTTATCTAATAGTTTACCTATTAAACCAATAATATATTTATTTTCTAATTAAAAAGCTTATTTTCTAACTAAAAGCTCCTCTTTGCATAGTATCAACCCATATCTTTATTTTTATTCTTTAATTTTTTTTTATATTTCGTTATATTAAGGCTAGTATCCACTCCATAAATATGCGCAGCCGCTAGACATCAGCGGAGTTTATTAGTACTATAACATTAGCTTTTTTAAACCTTGCACTAACTTTTTTTTTTTAGTTTACTTTACTACATAGTTTCTGTTTTTGTTATAATCCCAATACAATTCCATTATAAAAAAAGCTGAATTCCACAGATAGGGCTAAAGTAAATTATTTATAATTTAAAAATAGACAGTAGAGCTAATATAATATGAATGTAGTTAAGATATTCTGTTATGAAAAAAAACTAATAAAATACAGCTATTTCGCAATAATCAGTTATAAAATTTTATTTTATTGACAATTCGAAATACTTAGATAATATCAAAATATCTGATATTTTTAGGTTTGGATTGAATAAATTGGAAATTAGGCGTACATTTCATTATTCTAATTAAAAGCTTGCTTTGTTTTGATAAAATAAAGTTAGTTATAGTATTTTTTGACTAGTTATTAGGATAGTAAATGGTTTTCGTTTTGAGATTTTAATTTATTTTATTGTTTAATGTGATAAAACTAATTTTAAATATTTTCAAGATGTAAATAATTTATTTTTGAAATTTATTTTTCTTAAAATAATATGTTAGAATTATGTTTTTTCTTGTTTAGTTCGATATTCTATAGTATTTATACATATTTGAGGTTCTAATATTTATTTATTTTAACCATATTTAGATTTTTACCATGTTATATCTTGGTTCCATTTGGTTTATTTTTAAAATGGGTTATACATATCTTTGCTGAGTACTGACTCATTTAAAGTCTCAATTTAG
>LSSN01000640.1:0-10414 GCA_001970855.1 Smittium culicis | reverse complement strand
GTATTAGTATTAGTATTAGTATTAGTATTAGTATTAGTATTAGTATTAGTATTAGTATTAGTATTAGTATTAGTATTAGTATTAGTATTAGTATTAGTATTAGTATTAGTATTAGTATTAGTATTAGTATTAGTATTAGTATTAGTATTAGTATTAATTTTTTTCAATTAGCTAATATAAAATAATATATAATTATTTTTATTTTATTACAGACTTTTTTTTGTATCTATTGATATATTAAGTTTGTATTGGTGCTGATGACGCCAAAAAAAATACTTTTCAGGCGTTTTGTCGGGTTTTCTTATAATAAAAATAAGAAATTGGAAATTATCTGAAATTTTGGTTTATTTAAGCTGTAAAATTATCAATATTTCTCAGTTTTTGGTTTTTTTTGAGTTTATTTTTGGGCCTTACTAAAACTCGACTACCTACTAAAAGTTACAAAAAGTACAGCTATTTATATAAAATAATTGGTATTTTTTGTAACTTTTGCTCAATATTTAGCATATAAATAAGCTACTTATTCCTTCAGTATATTTGAATTTACTTTATGCTTTTTCTTATTTATTATTTATGTTTATGGAGCTTGGTTCATGCTTAAAAGCGTGACTATTGTTTTTATATTTTATTTATGCTTATGCGGCTAGCATCAGCATTTTCTGGCCCTAATCTATCGATTAGAGTGTTCAAGAAAATTTTGCAAATCGAAGTAGTTTTTTTTTTTATTGCGAAATAGTATGGCCGTTTTTTTAAAAAAAGGCTGTATCTCCTTGTAATCTACACCTCTTGCTTTTTGTTGTTGTAGCCTCCAATGCAAAATATTATTTTGCTCTTTGTGGCATATCAGTCAATAAACTAGAATAGTATATATTTATTAATAAATTTAATCGACTATTATCGGTTGCTTCTAGAAAAAAATTTTCTTCTAAAGAGAGAGTTCCTTATAACAGTTTTAAGGTAAGGAAATAAGGTTTTTTTTTTTTTTGAAAAAATTCGTTATAGATATTAGATTTCTATTTTATTTTTTATTTGAGCAAATCTATTTGAATCTAATTAAATTATTGATATTTTTTTTTATAAATATCCATCTAATAAAATTTAAAAATATAAAAGTATCCATAGATATTTCAATATTTCAATATCTTATTTTTATTTTTTTTCTACTATGTTTTCAATTTAGGATAGTTTTATGTAGAACAATATTAATATATATAATTATCGAAAAAATCGACACATTATTATGTTTTAAGGTACTGAAGGTTTATAATTTTATAATTATTTTTGATTCAGGATAAATATTTTATGAGGTATGCAATGAAACTGAATAAGGCTTAGAAAACACTATCTATATTTTCTCTGTTAATATAAGATGTGAGGTGTAGGGGGGGGGAGGGTAATGTGTTGTTGATGGATTTTACTAATACATAGCTTTATAAAGTACTAATTAACTTTTTTCGCTCCCGAAAATTTTGGAATTTTGTGGGAAAAAAAAGGCAATGTTATTTTACAGATAAATTTTTTTATTTATGAGATGAATTAGGGGTGCGAATCCGAGTTTCTAAACAGAAGTTTTTACTAAACTTGCACACTTAGGACATAAAAAAAATCGGATTATAATTTTTCAGTTTTATATATTTGGTGTATATTTCGGAAATTAAGAAGCAAGTACATTTTTCTCAGAGTGTGGTTTCGACTAACACCGTTATAAAAAGCATATATTTCAGGAAAAAAATATTAGTGTATATAACTATTATATTCATAAGAGATATTAAATGTTAACGGAAGGAAAGGGTGGTATTGTACAGGACTACACTTGTACTTGTGGTTTTTTGTATTGACTACAAGAAGTGCAGACTAAAAAAAAAAAGCTTTACAGGATATTCTTTGGATTGATTTTGATTGATGTGGTGATTTAATTTAATTTAATTTAATTTTGTTGTCTAGCATAATAAGACTTGGTTGTAGAGGGTGCGGTATTAAGAGGTTCGAAGTAATCACGTAAACTAACTAGTAGAAGGGGATAAGCGTGATTTTCACAGATGATATCTTTTTAATTTTAGAAAAGTTTGTATTTTAGATATAAACGTAAAAAGCGAAAAAAAGAAAGGGTTCTTTGTATCCATTTCTTTTCTTGAGGGAATAGAAGGAAAAAATAAAGTCAATCAAAACAGGTGTTTGTACAACAAGATACTGGGAGCAGCTTTTGAGCAATGCAATGCAAGAGAATAAACTTTCCCAGGCTCATTGTAAATTTATTCATTCATTTATTTATTTATTTATTGTTCTTCAGTTCAGTAAAATACAAACTTTATCGTATGATAATTTTTCCTTTAAATAAAAAAATTAAAAAATAGATGGTGTTTGAGATGTGCAATTAGATGTTTCAACCAACTGTAAATTTAACATTGTTTATTATTATATTGAGATTATAAAGCTCTATTACATATTAAAAAGCAAGAAAATCAGACCAAACGAGTTTGAGATTCTTTGGAATTTCAAATTTGTACAATTTGGGAGCTGAGAGTATGAGGAGGGGGGTTAAGGGTAAGTGTTTGAGCTTTTACTAATCAGGGCATGTTAATTTGTGATATTTATACTCGGCTTAAGCGCATACTTTATTTTAGATGTAAATTTAAATATAAAATTAAGGGGAAGGGAAGCGGTCATAAGGTTGTGTGATAAAAAAACAAGGAGGGGGGGGGGGAAAGAGTACTAAATATATACGATTATTTGAAATTAGGCAACAGAAAGAAAAGCAAAAGTAAGGAGATTTTTTTCTATTGATTGGAAATATTGTGAGCGAGTATTTTGCCGGGTGCTCTTAAGTTTATTGTTGGCAGTTTTTGTCAGTGCGTTTTTTTTTTTTTTATGTTTCAAAATTAAAGTAGAAAAAATTAAGGTGGAAAGACTATGGTAAAAAAAACGGAGTGTTTCATCTGCATGTGGAGAGGATGGGGAGAGGAGGGGGAGGAGGAGGAGGAGGATGGCGCGTGTTTGGGAGTAAATGCAGTATTTCGAACGAATTTTGTTTATTATAAAATGAAATAGGCAATAGGTATGACCATTTTTATAAAAAAAAAAAACTCGTAAAAAAAAGTTCAGAAATAAAATTTTTTTTCATTTTCTTTTCTACCATCCCCTTAATTCATTAGTTTATTTTATTTAATTTTTTTACTCTATTTGAATAGTTTAATGGTTACATAGATCTGTTTTTTTTCTTTTTTCTTTTTCAATGAGGTAAATTTTACTAGCAATATAAATTTTTTTTTTAATTATTAGTTACTATTTTGGAGGTGCAGGGAAATTAATTTTTGGATACTGGCTCGTGTATGGAAAATTAAAGATTGAAATTTACTAACATTATTATATTTTTATTAGTAAGGAGGATATCTTGCAGATCATATTATTTTTTTAATCGAGTCTATTGAATATTAATGTCGTAAGAGACGATAGAAAAAAGATTTAGTGAAACAAAAATATGAGGTTTGATAAGAGCGGATGTGTGTGATTATGGTGGCAGAAGAGGTCAAAATGCAGGAACTGATAAGCTATAATTGCATGCTTTTGGCTAATGGATGACGACATTTTAAGTAACAAGTAGGAATGGGAAAGGGGCGAAAGGTTAGTGGTAGATGGAAATGAGATAAAGGATTTTGGGGAAGGGGCGGGAATGAACGAGTGAAATAGCTCGTTCTTTTTACTATATTATGCGATGCAAGACCTCGCTGAATATTTCGGATAATTAAATTTAATTCATAGCTGCACCTAATATAACAATTGTTCGAGATAACGTAAGTGAAAAATTATAAATGCACATAATTAGTGTAATTGAGATAAGCTTCAATGACTAAACCAATTATATCAACAGTTAATAATAACACCCAGTCTTCCGCTTTTATAAGCAAAGAGTAAATGTTTATCATTTGCTCGGGATTATACTCAGTACAATAAAAAAGGCGAAGATCCATTCGTGCGACAAAAAAAAAAAGCTATTTTGACCATATTTGGGAAAGGGGAGAGAGAGAGGGAAAACGGAATTAAATTATAAAATGGAAAAGAGCTATTGGAGATACTGACGGGTATTTAACTGGACAAAACATGAAACATGAGCGTTCGCTTTTGGCATCGTAAATGGCTCATATAGGACAAATATATGGTGCCACCCTTGTTTTACAGAAATTTACCCCTTGTTTTATTTTTATAGATGGATTTATTTTTCGGATAATGAGGGCTCACTCTATTGGATGGAGTGTCAATTCAAACAGATTGATAGAAAATGGGGATGTTTGGGCACATGATTGGTTGGTGCGAGAGAAAGAGGTCAAATCATGAAACTAGCGATCTTCCAAACATCAAACATCAAACCCAAAACACAAACTTCGCCCACTTTTTATTTCAGCTTACCATTGGTATCCCATCGCCTCCTCCACCATTTTTTCTTAGTCGTGTGGTTTGAAATGTTTTTATTCGGCGCGCATTCACTCAGCTTTTTCTTTTTCTGTTTTCTTTTCGTTCAAAAAGCCTCTTTTGCGTCGCATTCATCCATGCTTCTGTAAAAAAGCTTTAATTCGCTTTTAATGCTTGCATTAAATACCTGGAGCATTTAAAATGCTAGTAGATGATTGGTGATGCTGCTATTGGTATTATGCTCGGCTCTTCTCGTCTCCTGCTGTTCTCTCAATTTGACTCGGAAACTCTTTGAATCGGGTAAAAAAAAAAGAGAAAAACGGGTTGGCTGTTAACGAAGGGTGAGGGGAGGGGGGTTGGAAATAAATAAGACTTTATTTTTTTGGTGATGGTGGATAGTTATGGTTTTTTTGTTGGCACGAGCCATGATAATTTGCTGTGAATCTTTGTTTCAAAAAGAAAATGGCCGATTTCTAAAAGGCCAAAAGCCTAAAAATAAATAAAAAAATAAAAAATGTGTGTTTACTACCCCTAGCACCACAGCACCCAATCATAGCAGCCGCAGTCATACTCTCCCACCTGCCCCTCCCCGCTCATTTGATGCTGGGATAAAGCAAGAATGCACCAATACCATTACGCACGCGCCCTATCCCTGTACGCCCACACCTTCACCTCCTATTTGCCCTGGTCAATATTGCTGCTGATTTGTAAGCGTTACCAAATCGCCGACCAAATATCCAGCCCGTTATCGTCCCTGAACTGCTTTTCTGCCACACAAAAAAAGAGCATCAAATTAACAGAGTATGGCCAAAACGAGGAGTAGAGATGGGGGAGTGGGGGGAAGGTTTGGGAATGATGACATTTGAGAAAGCTTGCCCTAGCTTGGAATTACGCCAAAATCGAAATAGCTGATTACATATCGTGCTTAAGATTACCTTATATTTTCGGACAATTGTTTTAAGTAATTGTCCTTTTCTTAATTCGCTAACCTATTCCTCACTTCTTAAAAAAGTCATCAAGGATCTGTCCCTTTATTTATCGATTTAATTATTTTTTTTCTTTATTCAAGTCTGCTCCATTATTTTTTGATCCCTATATTTTAAATAATCTGTAGTAAATCCGGAATTTTAAAGCTGAATTCACAAGCTAGTCTCAAATCCACGAACATAACAAAAAAAGGACATGGTTCCCTATAATTAACTTTTTTTTTTTTTGAGATTCATCTATAGCAGTATATAAAGCTTTGGTCCCCCCCTCCCCTCTCACCCATCTTAGTTATTATTTTAACTTTTTAAAGTTTTTTTCTTCACACTACCCATTTTCTTATTTATATACATTTCCTACATACCCATCCTGTATTAATAATAACGTCCTTCTTTTTAAAATTAAAGTCGCCTAAAATATACTCTCTCTCTCTCTCTCTCCTCGCTCCCTTTCTTAATATATACACTTCTTCCTAATATAACCTCTATAATAAAAATGTCTCTTAAAAATAACAAGATTTCCAACATAAGAAACGTCAAGCTCTTTGACAGCTACATTAAAAAAAACCAAATTATTAAATCTGACAAAAAAAATAACTTGCTAGCCACTAAAACTACCATAACCCCTTTTGCATCTGATAAAATCCCTCTAAAATACTTGTCCCACTCTGCTGAACCCACTATCACAAAACCATCAACTTCTGATACAGAAACCCCTAAATCAAATTTACCCTCCCAAGCTTCAGCATTGGACAAGAAGGCTAAACGCAAGATATCTCACTCCGCAATCGAAAAACGCCGCCGTGAAAAGACAAACTCGGTCCTTAAAGAACTACAAGTGCTCGTCCCATGGCTAAACAACGACTCGAAATTCCAAAAATTGGAAATCCTAGAGAATGCTACCATGTACATCAAGCAGCTCATTGCCACTAAACCCCCCCTCCACTCTACCCATGATAATACCATCGTAAACGTCCTAAATACCCCTAGACCTGCTAAAAGGAAAAGAGTCTCTCAAACCAGCGACTCTGACTTGTACAGTGACTGCTCGGGATTTGATACCGCTTTGGACACTACCCCTGCCACAAACCCCATCTCATCATACAAAAAATCCATCCCCAACTCTGCATACCCTTTAAAAGATTCTCAGCTCCCACAAAATCAACCTGCTTTCGGTTTCCCCCAAAACCACATTGAATATGACCTGCCCCAATCTTACAAACTAAACTCCCCACTAATATCCCCATCCATATCTACATTCTCATCCCGCTCATCCACAATAGATAACTCCCTCTCCCCTCCCCCCCTCTCCCCTGACCTCACCTCCAACAATTACTACCCAAATAAATCTAGTCACCTAAACCACCAACTCACAAACAAATCTTTCCATACTACCCCCCATCCACAAAACATCCAACGTAACTCTCAAATGAACGTTAATTTCTTACTCTCTTAATAATAAAATTTAATTTTTATTTCAATAAACTTGTTTAAAAAAATTACTATTGTTTTTATCTTGATATATTTATTCAGTATTTATCACTAATTCTTTCTCTATAAAAAAAATCAAATTACTCCATAAAAGGTACACCTCTTTTCGTTAATTTTTTTTTTAAATAGTTATGCTTTTTCATACCCATGCATAATTCTCGTTATGCATCCATTCAACCTCCTCGCCATCACTAGTTTCATCCCCGCCAAACACTGCAATGCTAGGCAATGAACTATCCTTCTCCTCGACATTTAACTCATACTCTCCAACCTTACGCAACTCTTCTACAAATGCCTCCCCCAGATTCCAGAACTTCACGCAAGGCAGCCCATACTTGCGTGCCTCGCCCAAACAAAACTCAACTAGCGCTATAATATCGCTCGCCACATTAACCCGCGCCCGCAGAACCATCAGGCACTCTTCTCTAAACCGGTGCGTGAACACAACGAAACTCGGCGCCATCCCCTCGCTACCGCTACCGCTAATGGTACCGCCATCTACGCGCGCGCCAAAAATCGTCGGTGGCTCATTAATCCGCCCAAACAGTTTGCCCTCATACTCGTCCCGCGCAAACCGCCATTCCATGCACGCATACGTCGGCGCAACCACCACGCGCGTCCTACCGCTCGCCTCCATTGCGCCCAGCTCGTGCCGGATACTCGCCACGTCCGCCTCCGCAATCCGCGCGCACATCGCCCTGTCCATCCCAACAGCACCCACTAATCGTCCGCCACTGCCACTGCCACTGCCAACGCAAATCGTCAGCTCAACGAGCGGGCGCACGGCCCACCCGATCCGCGAGTAGAACACAGGACCGACGTCCGAGTACAGCGTCGACACGCCGCACCGCGCGCGCAAGCCCGCGTGCAACAGCCGCATCATCACGCTCGCGTAGCCACGACCGCGGTTCGCCGCCGGGCAGAACACCGTCGCCACGGACTCGCACGCGACATCGACGACGCTGCTTGTGCCGCGCCTGCGGACGAGTGCCGGCCGTGCGAACGTCTCGCAGCTCGCGAGCAGCGCGCCCGCTTCGCTGCCGCTGTGGCGGTGGCGGAGCTGCCAGACGGTCAGGTTAGATGACGTGAAGTGCTGCGATGCGAGGACCCGCTCGCGCTCGAGGTACGCGTCCAGCGTCATTGCGCCGATCCCCCACTCCGCATACGAATTGACGTTCGTCGCGCGGCGCTCATCTGCCGTCACTGCTGCCACCAGCTCGAAATCGCTGTCGTTTGCCATTATTCCTACAGTTTTTTTTTTTTTGTATAAGTGGATCGCGGAAGGGAGGTTATTTTTTTTTTTGTTAATATGAGAAGACTTGTATAAAAAAAAAAGAATGTTCGAATATTAACTCGGTGATTAATCAGTGAAAAATATGAAAATTTTTATTACTACTCAAAAAAAAAAAAAGGTGTGTTAAGTATCGGATTTTAGAAGGCAAATGGTTAAAATCCTAAATTTATTTTGGCTGAGTGGAATAAAAAAAATTTTTTATTTTATTTTATTTTTTATTTCAGGCGTGTAATACAAGCTTTTCATTTCACCAAATAAATATACGCTTTATTTAATCCCTTACTCTCCCGCCTGCCTAAAAAAACAAAGCCAAAAACCCATTATTTACTCTTTCAACATTTCTACATGCTCCTTAAGAACAACTAACTCATATCTAATTGATACACCAGTGCTGTTGTCTCAAACGAGACTTCCCTTCCAAAAAAAATATAATAAAATAAAGATAAAAGTAAATAACCCAAATCCCGTGGAATATATGAGACTATTAAAACATTTGTTCACAAAATAAAAAATTAAAAGCTAAGTATAGCAACTCCAATAACTACACTCAAAAAAAGTATAAAAAAAGCTTAGCCAAATCAATTCCAACGTTTTACTGTATGATTGATAAGTAGGTACATACTAGCTTCTTTTATTATAAAACCCTAGCACCATAAAAAAATTTTTTTGAGTCAAAAAGCTCGCGCGCAGAATTTGCTACTTTTGCCGCAATAGTAGCCCACTGCTAATATCTTTTCCAAATTAAAATTTTCAAGAAAATGGACTGCTCATGTTAACCACTTTGACAGCGATAAAAAAAATAAAAATAACAACGTCTGGTTGTTTGCTTTTAATAGCTCATACACCCATCCTCCTTCGCACATGATTACAATTAGGAATACCGCTAAAACTTGTCTTCAAAAAAAACTTTGCTTTTTTTTTTCATCCTTAATGCTACTCCTGCAGACCAGCGAGAAGAATTTCCATATTTTAGAATTCTATATTTTCCTTAAAAAAAATACACATTTATCTAATTTATAACTGCTACTCAGTCTCCCTCCATTTTCGTACTAGATTTTCGTAAAAGAATCAGAGGGAAAAGGCTGACTTTAATCATATACGCCATTAATATATCATTTATCAGCTAAACCCTTAGATCCACATAATATTGTTTATTTGTTGAAAGTTCTGGTAGAATTTGTTTCTAAAATCAACAGTACTTCTATACCTATAACATACTCATAAATCTAGCTATTCCAGGAGGAAAAGCGGCTTAATATCGATTTCGTTTCTTCATATAGTCTTACTCTGGTTAATAGCAAATTAAAAAGCAGCATACAAATAGATTATTGAATTATCTGTCTATAAATCCCTGATATAACTGCAATAAACTTAGTTTAATATAGTGCAAAGCCTTGCTAGAAATGAATAAAATACCTAGTTTCGTGAGCTAGAAAAAAATATCTATAATTAGCCATTACACCAGCAGCTCAAAAGCTACTCGTCAACTGATAAATTAAATAAGTTATTTTTGGTATTAGGTGCCCTAGATTAGAGTCGTTTCCTAATCGGCCTGCTTGACTAGAACCATCTAACATGTTTTGAAAAATGGGTAATGCCTATTATTTAATTTATAAATTATTAGACTATTTTATTTTTTATTAATTTAGCTGTTATTTATGCTAATAAAATCTATGAATTAAAAAAAAAAGCCTATTAATTAAAAAAAAGTATATTTTGGATAATATTAACTGGCCTACCATCTTTTTTTAATAAAAAAATTTAGGAAAGCATAAAAAATTTTTTTTATTTAAAAATTAGATTATTCAAAAACTATGAAAAGTTATTATGACTACTAGGAGTTTAACGAGTTATTCTTATACCAGAACAATCTGGTTTATTAGCTATTATAAAGCGTTTAGACTATCCAATTTGATCTAATTTTTTTTAATTAATTAGCTTGCTATTAAAAAAAATTCATCTGTCACGATTTTAATTTATATATAATGATTGAACGTTAAAAATATATAAATTGTCTTTTTATAATTATTTTTTTCAAAAAAACAAACAATTTTCCATAAATATTAGTAGTTTATCAAAATAAATGAAATTAAATATATAAAGTTTGAACTCAGCAATATTGATTTCAGTTCTAGATTTTTAATAATTATGAATAAAGTGTCAATCTATAATTAATTAGAATTTTCTTTCTTGATACCCCCCACATACTCGCTCTGATATTTAATAGCTAGCTGAATAT
>LSSN01000639.1:0-12193 GCA_001970855.1 Smittium culicis | reverse complement strand
CGAAAGATCCACCCAGGCATTGCTTCAAGTAGGCTGGGTGACTGAAGTTACAAGCAGTCATCGAATTAAGCTCGTTCCAACAAAATTGAATTCGTCGAGATCATTGAGCTCCTAGTCAGAGCCTACATCTAACAGGATTAATAAAAAATAGGCTCCTACCCAAACGTGGGAATGATCGACCTGGCTCTCCTACAATAAGCTGCTGAACGGCTGAGTTCCGTATTGCTGTCGAACGCTGGACTTGTGCACAGATAATGTCTCAGACTGTGCTAAACGAATCGGTTCCTCCTGTTTCTAGATGGTCCTCCTCTGGAATCGCTGTCCTCCGAATCGCTGGGCGTTGCCTTCACTATCCCCGACCAAGGATAGTGCAACGCTGTGTGAAATTTTAGTATAGTGTACTTTTCTAAGTACACTACTTAAGCCCCTAAACCACGGCAAGGTATTTCACTCTTAGGAGTAGAATTTCGATTATAGTGAATCTTTTTTCATGGATATAGATCTCTTCAAGTCTGTTATCATTTCGAACCAGTTAAGAATCAGCACCAGATGAATAAAAAAAAAGAATAAAAATTACGATTACTTTAAAAAAAATAAAATATGATCTATTTCTTGATTTATATCTAATTAGTATATATTGCACAAATTTTTTTATCTCTGCGTAAGTAACACAAGTAAAAAAAATTACTATAATCCTGATACCCTGACCATAAAAATGGCCACGTTACTTTTCAAATATGTTTTACCACTAAATAAATATCGGTATGGAATTTATTCTGTTTTGGTAATTTTGTACTACAAAAAATAATAAATAAAGTTAAATTTTTTGTTTTAAATAAAATAAAAATGGCTTGGAGATATGTATTCGGAGTATAGCTATACCAAGGGGGAAATGGAAATATAACACTCTTCCTCTCCCTCCCCCCCTTTTTTTTAAATAAGTGCGATCTCTTTCTTTGAATACGTCTTTATTCTTGCTTATTAAAAAAAGTTAAAAAATATAAACTAATTCTTAATTATGAATAGAATGCGAGGAAATTTGTTGGCGGTGTATTAGGAGATATAAAGCTATTGTATAATAAACTAGTAATTTAAATTAAAAATTATTTCCCATAATCTACTGAAATATAAAAAAAGCATTTTTATGGTTCTGATTAGTCTTATTAATGAAGCGAAATCGAATCTTGATGCCGTGCGCGCTAGAACTGTATGGTATTTAATGATTATGTTAGGTAGATAAAATTCAGTCATCCGCCCAGGGAGGCGTTATTCCTTTCAGGGACAGATGCCTTTTTATTTTAACTACGAACATTATTCAACCTAATGAAAAATAGATAAATTAATATATAATAGCAAGATTTTATTGGCTAATGAATTTAATGCATCCAATAATAACAATTTATCCTAGATTTTCCGAAGATGGTTTTTAAATATGCTTTCGAGTTTATACCCCATAAATGGTTAAATGTACAATATTATTTGGGATTGATGATTAGCTTACTAGAAAAAGGTTACTATGTAAATTAATAAATTAAACCATTAGTTATACAGAAATATAATCGTTTGAAAGTAATAGGTGGCTATTCCAATTGCGCTATAATCTATTGACTGATTAAGTGCGGCTCATATATTTCTCAACTTTATACACTTACCTATTATCAACCAGCAAACTCCTTTTAATTATTCTAAAAATAGTATTGCTGTCCATGCTGATATAAAAAAAGAGCTTGAATCAAGTAAACATAGCCCGATAGCTATAATAACTCAAGTAAAAATGCGCAATATTGAAAATCGACATATTAGCTTTCATATAAATTTAATCTAGATACATTTATTTTAATACATTAAATTGAGATAATTATTGCAATTTTATTTATAGATTTAACGCTATTAAAAATTATGGTCATATATTTTATCAGTTTATATACAATTATGATATAGTTGTAATAAAAAAATGTATGTTTTGGTTATTTATATTTTTTGTGAAGATTATTGAGAACAGTAAAATAAGATTTTTTTTTTGAGTCAATATTTTGCTTTTAAGGGCAAATTTCTATATGGAGCACCCTTTTTTCTCTGGCTATTTTCGATTCAAAGTGTTTCAATTAGCAATTATATAGATGAAATTACATGGGATGCAATCATAAAAGAGCCATCAAAGCAAATTTTGTGTGTATATGAATGTGTAATAAGCCATTATTCGATAATGCTAATAAAATGCAATATTATGGCCAAGCACTAGCTTATTTTAAAAAATTTTATTGATAGTTTTCTTTAACACAGGATTACTGATTTAAAATCGATATATCCGAAAATATATCGTCTTTTCCTTATCCGCTCCTTACTCCAAGATTAACTTATTTTTTTATCTCATTGCCACTTTACTTTGAATTTATTGCGCGGAGTATGTGAATATTTTATCTAATCTAAGGTATATTGATATGAGGTTTATTAATTGATCATTTGTGGCTTGGGAACCGATAAAATAATTCTGGGATACTCCTTATATAGGCATGTGTCTTCGATGCTATTTTTTCTGACGATTTACCAACTAAGCTTAGAGGGAAAAAATCTTGGATTTTTATTTATGCTTATAATACATTATCTGTACTGAATTTGGGTTGTCTCGATTTGGGTGAAATTGTGTGAAAATGTTATTACGACATTAGATGTTTGAAATATGGGCGCATCATGCCATAAATTGGATTTAAACAGGTAAAACTCGGATTTAATTGCAGACGTTGAGTAATCATATTCATAATTTTACTATATACTAATATTCAGAGCACATTTAATTAGTTGACTAGCTGATAGTCACTGACTTTTACGGCTAAGGATATTAAAAGGTCGAAGTATTTCGTTACTATTTTGAAAAAAGCACTAACTAATTTGGTGGAAATCGAGGTTAATTTGAGATAAATACTATCTAATTGCGAACATTATGAGAGCTTATCTGAAAAACGCTTCAGATTTGTACTTTAAGGCCGAATTTTACACTCTTTGAAAACCTTCAGCTTACGGCGCTATGGTTGGCTGAAACTTTGGCTAGTAGATGAGGCTTGCCTGCATTCGTAACCAATACAATTCAGAGACGCTCTTTCATCTGCACTTAATTCCATGCATTTTCAGTCTCAAATACGTCGAAATTACATAATGCTTAGCAATCCCCGATTCATTACATAACCGATTTTCACCAGCGCATTATCTAATATACGCATATTTATCTAAATAAAAAAATTTTTTAAAGCTCAAAGCTTTTTGTTTAAACAAATAAACATAAATTAAGCTAAAAATAAACGCTTTGCAAGAAATAGCAATATAAAATAATCATTTTATTTGTATTAACTATTAGTTTCGCTCAATTTCTTTCCTACTTACAACTTCCAAAACTCTTCATTTTTCTATACACTCACCCTATCTTCGCATTGTATAAAAGATTCCTCTTCTCCAGCTTTTCTCTTATATTTAACCCCCCCCTCCCATCTGTATTCCCTTCCATCCAATCTATTGTATAATGTCATCCTCAAGCCTCTTCGCTAACTTCTCTTTCGACCAGCCTGCCCCTTCCTTGAGCGACGATTCCTTAGATACTGTAAATATTATAACCTACTCTAGGATAAACCACTTCAAAGGTACACTCCATCCCCCCCCCCTCTCCATTCATCTTGAATACTATTTCAAAATCGTCCTATTAACATCATCTACTGATTTGCCCCCAATTAGCCTATTCTTACTTTTTTTGTTTTATTTTCAACACTATTATGAAATTATATAGAGTATAGATCTTTCTCCCTAAACCATTCCCACTCACTGTCTAGTGAAATGTTCGATAATTCTCAAGACTCTGATTCATCATCTTCCTCTCAAAGTACCAACCCCAAACCAAATATTTATCATATTATATCTCATACAAATCGCATTATCTCAAACACTTAATACTTTTTTAATAGCGTATGAATTCGATTCTTCTAATACCCAAAAACTTAGCGACTCTAATTCTCCTCAATTAACCAATCAATATTCATATCAACACACTTCTTCAAAATTAGCCGAATCTAATGCAGAGGATAGTACTAATCAAAACACAAGCATTACTTCTTCCACGCCGGAAGATCCTTTTGCTGGTATCGAAATGATCGATTCTAAAGATGAAGATTCCTCCCCTAACAGCCAAAAGATTTTTGTTCCAAATGATAATGAACTAAGTACTTGGAATTCTGAGTCAAATGAGTACGAGTCTTTTTCTAAATCCTGGTTTCCTTAAGATCCTCCTATCATTTCTACAAACACTCTTCTTGTTATACAACGTCTCGTATAAAACTACGAAATCTCCCCTGTTTCTTTTTTTCTAAAAATTTAGATTTTTTTTTTTTGTATTATATAAACTTTCATTTTTTTCAACTTTTTTGTTTCTACCCGTGTTAAATGCCACATTATTTTTATTTCTCAACTTTGTGGGTTCATATAATAAATTCGTTTTGCTCATATTATACTTTTTTATTAATAAAATTCCTTCGTTATTGACAAAGCTCATTTAACATTTAAATAATATACAGCCCATAACACAACAAAAACTACAAAACAACAAACCAAATTATTATTTTCTAAAAAAAATTAAATCAAAGTAGACTCACATTCAAACATTTAGCAATTTTATTAGGCAGTAAATTTCTTATATAGAAATCATGCTATACAATAAAAACATTATATTTTTTTGGCATTTAAATTGATGAGATAGGTATTTAATGAAAAGAATAAGTGATACCGGTTATTAAAATATAAAAAGCTCTTAAAATATATAATATATAAATGAATTGGGTGTTTATTTTGGTCATGAAAATTTTCTTTTATAAAAAAGTGCAACTTTAATCTAGCCCTGTTTTCAACAAGTCTAGGAAACTGTTCTTTGACATTTCGTTCAAATCATCTTGATCTATACCACCTCCAGCGCTTCCTTTCCCAAACCCGTCGCCGCTGCTACTCTCACTCCTCGACATCTTGATCGCATTAAACAGCTGAACAACACCTCTAGTAGCTATCTTGCGCAGCTGCTTCTCATAGGCAAAGCTCTCAATAGGCGGAACAATAACTCGGTCTTTCATCAACTTTGCTTTCTTATCCGCCCGCATCTCCCTCTTCTCGGCTTCCTCCATTTTAATCGCCGCTATTGCCTTCTCTGGCAACAAATTCTTCGACATAATAACACTACCTCTATGCCCCCCTGCTTTATCTACTTGCTGGCCAAGAATATCTTGGATTCCGCTGAAAAATGTCTCATTGTCAACCGTCCTACTTCGCTTCGGGATTTTCTTCATTGATTTCGACTGCATGATTTTTCTAATCTCCATCTCGTCTAAATCGCTATCGCTTTCTGCATCATTATCACTATCTATTCCCGATTCGCTGTCTATGCCGGATTCGCTGTCTATTTCGGAATCTTCTTCACTCTCTGCTTCTAATTCGCTATTATCATTTTCTCCTGATTCAGAATCGCCCTCGATATCATCTTTCTCTTCTTCTTCTTCTTCCTCTTCTAATATTTCTTCTTTTTCGATCTCTTGGGTATCATTAATTTTTTCTTTATTTACAGCGTGATCAGAAGTATTAATCTTATCTGCATTGTTTTTAATAGATTCTATTTCATCATTTTGAAGTTCCTTTGCTGGACTCTTTTCTTCTTTTAGCTTGCGTGCTGATTGTCTAGTTTTCCTCATATTGTGCTTTTAGATAAAATATTGAACTCGGTCTATTTAATTATTTTTATTTTTGGTATTGTATCTCTTCCAAATTCAATCTAAAAAATATAGTTTTTTCTTTCTAATAATATTTATATTGAATATTCAAAGTTTTATGTTGGTGAGTTATGAGTTTGTTTTTTTTTTTTAAGTGAACCAATTTTCGAATTTTGCTGCAATATATGAATCAAAAGCTTAAAAAAATTTTTTTACAGACAAAAAATATAGCCAATACTTTTAATTTACTCATACAAAAATATTCATTCGATTCAGCCAATCACATCCAATAAAAATCACAAAATCTTCAAATTCTTTTGTCAAGTGCAAAAATAAAATGTCCAATTATATTACCTTAATCGTTACTTTGGAAAAATAAAAGTAAAATTATTTTTTTATTTATTCTTCTGGTGATAAGGCTACTTTTAAATTCAATTATTTATTGCCTCATCATTTCGTGCTTTCTTTTCAAGATAAAATAGAAATCCAATTTATAATTTTTATTATCTTGAATAAATTTGTATTCTGAATGAAAGTACCTATTACAAACTTTGGCTAAAAAAATTACCTCCCCAAGTCCTTCTAATTTGAAGGAAGGTAATTAAATTGACTTTTAACAATTGATATTATTTTCAATAAAAAACCCTCTCATACTCATAAATCCTATGAAATCATTATCAAAATTTCAAGCTTCGATTCAATATTGAAACTCTTAGAAAATTAATATAACTATGTATAAGCAACTCGAAAATCGTCACCCATCACCTCTCACATTTTACTAATACTATTCTTAAAATTCGAACAGACACCGCAGCATAATATAAAAAAAAGTATTATTCGAAATAAATACACCTTTGTAATAAATATGATAACATCTCCTAGCGGGGAAAAAATTTTGAAAAGAAATCGCTAGCATTTATATTCTATCACATATACTTCATATTCCTCATTGATATGCTAAAAAATTGATACATATACTGCCATACAATTTTCTCCCTTTTTTTTTTTGCAATATCCAATCAAATTTATAAGATCTTATCACTTTTTTATTCCCTCGAGATAGAAGCTGATAGCTAAATAAAAATTCTAAATAATTTTCAGAATTAGGATATTGAGCTTTTCGATAAAAGTTAATATACCTATCGGTATATATTCGTGATAATATATATTCACAATTTGCCCATTGACATGATATTTCCGAAACAATTATAAATATATTAATCAATACATTTAATATACATAATGTACGTAGTATAGCAGCTCCTTTTTCTATTTACCTTATCTAATAGCTATAATTCATTTAATAAACTTATATATTAATATCAATAGTATTTAAATATGTTTTTTATTAGATATATTATTAATATAAATTTAAATTTGGTATAAAAAAATTTTTTGAACTAATTTTTTTTAGTGTATTTCACTCGTCAATTCTGTCATAAAAATATTTGTATACTTACTTGTATATGAATTTATATTTATGTACCCTCTGAATTTAACTATATTCCATATGCCTCTTTTCTTAATTTTAATATTCTTCTCAAATCTCTAACTGTTCATTTCCATTTTAATTATAAAATAGTTATAAATCGGATTTAGATTTTTTTTACGCGTGGGAAACCTAGCAAACTTTTAGTAATCTGCAAAAAATTTTTATTAAATACCTTTTATTTATCATAAGAACTATTCACATATTGAGGTTTGAAAATTTTGAAACGCGATATTTCTTACCTCTAGCGGAGACCCTAATGAGTTATACATGTATTTCATAATATACTTTTATTTATCTATAAATATTGACTTTCCAAATACACCTCATCATGTATTCTTCCAAGAATTAATTTTAATTTATAAATAATATCTGATAGTTAGCGCTTTCGATATCCATATTTAAAAAAATATGACTCAAAATTCTTGAACCCCATTTAAATATAATGAAAATTACTTCATCTGGTATTAAAACTAAATAATTAAATAAATAGACCCATTATTTATAATTTTCTTGTGACTTGCAATGAAAAAAAAAAAGTTTGTTATGATATTTTTTTAAAATCTATGCCATAATGGAATTATGGCGAAATAATTCACTGTACATTTGTCAAGACTGGGTTTTCTGAGATGGATTTATTAATAAGTGAAAGATAATTATAATATAGACTAGGAACTAGGGGAATAAAATATTGTTGAACAGCATACCTTTTCATGGAAAAGGATAATGCTGTTCTTATATATGTTTGGGAGAATGGGAAATGATAAAATAGTAGAAAAACGTTTGGCCAATAGTTGTCGAACAATGGAAAAGAATGTCATTGTGACATAATAATCAATGATTGCGACATAATAAATGTTGATTATGACAACATTTTTTAATTTTTTTTAAAAATTAAGCTGTATTAAAAATTCAATAAGGTTAATATAATATATTTTAAAATAATATAAATTATTTAAAATGATTAGCTACTACAAAAATTTGATAATTTCTCAATAGAAATATAACTCATTAAATATTTTTCATCTAAAACTAAATACTAAAAATTGAAAATTTCAAGTATTTTATCTATATATTAATTATGCTAATTATCCATAAAAAGTGTATAGACTATAAAGATCTAGATTTTATTAAATTTATTATCTACCTATATAATGAAAAAATCGCTTTTAAATAAAAATATTTGATTTTCATATATGATATAATACTCTATAATCTTTTAGTTAATTTTTTTAAATTAGAGTAAGTATTAATTTAAATTTAAATGAATTAATTCCAATTAAATTTTTAAGTGGAATGAAAAACATACACATGTACGAATACTATTATATTAAGCTTAGAAATAAAAAAGCTTTTTTGAATTAAAAATTCAGTTATTTTCTTTTCAATCATACTGGATACACATTAATTTTTAAAGCATTTCATTTTTTATAGAATGTATCAATTTTATAAATTTTTATGCGGTTTTAATTACTTTATCGAATTAATAATTGAGATAAAATTTCGAAAATTAAATTTTAGATAGTTTTAATATCTTTTATTTATATAAATTATGTGTATTATGAATTTTCTACTGTCTTGATTATTTTCCCCTAATATATATTCTATAATCGATTTTTTGATCAATATTCATTGTTATTCCAAATTTTTTTAGTTTAAATATTGTATGAGATATTATTATGAATCAATAATTAGTATATATATATTTTCTAAACTTATTCTAATAATTTAATATTATTGCTATTTCTTAAATCAAGTTTAATAGATAAATAAATTTTCATGTTCTTAATATCCAAAAATTCTAACAGTGATAAAATTATATTCGTTTTTATACCATACATTATTTTTTTCCCGTTAAATATTTATTTTTTTTTTAAATCTATGATTAAAATTTATTTGTAAACTATTTGTTTTCTTATATATATACACTTATTTGGCAAGATTTTTCTAAATAATTTAGTATATTTTTCTGTCATTTTAAAGGGATAAACTAGATATTTCTACATTCAACAGAATTAGATAGATGTTAATAATTATTAACTATTTCCCATCTTGTTTTTATACAATATTGAGGATTCTTTATGTTTAAGCCATATTATAGTGTAAAGAGCTTCATTAATTAAAATCGACTAAAAAATAAACGGTCAATGAGTAGAATTAATACTTTTTTACAAATAAAAATTTTAAAATGAAACGAAGACATAGCCAAATAAAAATTCCTTTTTTTCTCCGCCAATAATACTTACAATGGGTGATTTTACTGTCCAATAAAATTAAACTGAAAAAAAAGTGTTCTCTTTATTCAGAATCACCAATACGGTATATAAAGTACCAATACTGTTATAAAAATTTCGATTTTACTGCGAACCCAAAAAATTTCACTACATCATTTTTTCCTTTCTATTTTTATAATTTCATGTATTAAAATTTTGTCTAATTGATATAGTAACTGGCTTAAAATGTATTCATATTTTAGCTGATATTAAATGATAAAATATATTCTTTAGTCCTGAATATGCTCAAGTTAATTCATATTTATCATATAAAAAATATTTAAAAGTATTTTTGAGCTGTTCGTGGTGATTAAAATTCTTTTATAGCCACAAAATTTTCATAAACTCTAGTATATTTTTATAATAAATTTCTAATAATTACTGGGTTCAATCGATGTCTATATTAAAAATATGCATTTTTTTTATAACAATCATTAAATACAAGATATATATCTGTTAAAAAATTAAGCTTCAAAGTTCTGATTCGATATATTATTTACAATTTTATAATGTGAAAAAATACACCTAACAGACATTTAAAAAGAATAGATATACCTAAAAATAATTAAAATCTCTTTTTTTTTCAAAAAATTTTACTAGAAATTCATATTTTATATTTTTAAAGAATAAATTTTATTAAATCCCGAAATTAATTTTAGTACATTAATTTCATTATTAATGTTATATACAATTTCAATTTTAAATAGGTGACTTTTCAATCATGAAATTATTAATAAAAGTAGTATAGTATTAATATAATGATATCAATTTTTGAAAATTTTGAGAGATAACAAATAACTGGTATTTATTTTTTAAATAAAATACTTCATATAATAAAAATTAATATGCATAAAAATGTAGTAGTGACATATACACTAAATACGTTGTAATAGAGCTTAAAAAAGCACTATAATAATGAAAAAAGTTCCAAAAGACAAGCCCTCCAAAAATAAAATAATTAATTTAAGTAGTTTTTATTTACAATTATTTTAATTAACATGAAATTTATTATAAGAAAACCTATCTTCTAATTGTGAATTTAAAAGGTTCATGAAAATTATTGTTATATACACATTAATTTTTACTCTATATTTCTCTTCGCTTTTACTTATTTATAATTAAAATTTGTAGAAATTTGTAAAATAAAGCTATAAAAAACGCATATTTTTATCCAAATAAACGGAAGAGGAAAGATAGATTTTTTTTTTTTAATTTACAAGTTTTAGCTCACGAATAAAATCACTTTATTTATAGCAGAACAGACCTAAAAAAAACATAAAATAAACTATAAATTTATAGATACTATTTTGATAATACTGCCAAAAATAAAAAAATTTTATATCAGAATGTTAATTAAAAAACCAAATCAATATACTAGGATAATGCAAAGTAGAAATTTTTATCTTCTAGGAATTAATAAACGAATATAATAAAGTTAGCCTAAAATCAGTTAGAAAAAGTTTTCATAATAAGTAATGTTGTATTAAAAAGGATAAAAATTTTTTTTTAAATAGATTGAGGATAAATTTAACGAGTTATAATTGGAATATTCATTTAAATGCATATTATTATAATTTCTCAAAAAAATAATAAAAATAATAAAAATAATAAAAAAAATAAAAAATTATACGAATTTGATGAGAATAAAGGACTAGGCTAACTAGGTAAAAATCTAAAAAAAATATCAAAATATAAAAAATAGATAAATAAGCTATAATTTTTCACTAGGCGTAAATATCGAAGGCGTGTAAGATTTTTTAATTTTTAATTTTGGCAGAAATTTTTTGCTAAAGATCAAATAAAAATAACTTGGTAAAAAATAGATACTGTATTTGAATATAAAATAACGAAAAAATTTTAAAAACAGGATTCCACTAAATATGTTTATAGATTATGTATTCAAAACCTTTTTTTTAAAGATACAGTATATATTTTATCGGGAGGTTTAGTTTAGTAATCAGTCTATTTTTTTTAGATGTATATTTTAAAGAAAATTTTATTCTGTAAGCCTATAAAAAGCAGATATAAAGATGCTTAATCAGATATTGAGTATCATTATTACTGTTATTTTAAATATAGAGCAAGATAATTATATTTGTCTTATTTATTTTTTTTAAAGAGAAATATAATTAAAATTACACAGACTCAATACACAATGGGCGTGGAACAGATAGTGTGATGTAGGGACGTCAGCTTAAAAAAAAATATAAGTATTTTTTTATATTCCTTGAAACTATGATTGATAAAATCTTCCTGAAAATAGATCGATAAATTTTTGAAAAATATAAGAAAATAGGTAAATAATTCTTCATTTTTATAGTAAATAATGTTTTATTTTATCAAATATTATATTTAAATATAATTTCAAGGAAAATGAACAAGAGTTATAACCACTTTTAGCATATTAAATTATATAAGTTTAAACTGTATTATATTCAATGATTGCAATTATTGATCAAGTGGCGTTAGAAATGCTTTTTTTTCCTTCAAAAGGTTATTATTATTTACTCGAAATGCTGAGATGATAAAAAATTTACTGGTATGAACTAATTTATTTGTCGGGTAATCAACTTTTCGTGCCGATCAGATCGAAGAATTAAAAAATGGAACACTTTTGAGGTATATTTCCAGCGAAAAGAAAAAAGTGTGTTGTAAATTATATGGAAGTGGCAATAAATACATGAAGCTATTTTAATATT
>LSSN01000638.1:0-17677 GCA_001970855.1 Smittium culicis | reverse complement strand
AAGCTGATTTTAATCAACTCAATCGATTTTATAAATTGTTTATGGTTCATTAAAAAAAACTGCTTAATCTCTTTCCTGCCCAATGCTTTTAAAAAAAATGGGTTTATTGATTAGTTAGTTATTTAAGGTAGCTATTATTTGCTGCTACTCTGCTTTAAACAAATAACTAAATGATTCTCAGAATTAGAGTGCTATTATGAATAAAGTTGCCTATATTTTGAAGCTCAATTTCATTCTACCTCCCATGAAAGGATTAAAAACTTAGATTAAGTTAAAAATTGTTTTAAATATTTTCAAATCTTATTGATTTTTTTTTACTTATACCCTGTAATGTATTTTTTTAACACTATATTTTATTTATTATTCTCATTGTATTAGTTGCTAAACAAACTTTTTAAAATTAAAGATTTAAAATTTGTATATCATTTAAAATATTTATTTAACATATACTATATTCTTATTAAAAAATTAAAATGAACTGAGACAATAAATTACGAGAAGCCTAAAGTGGTATACCAACTCTTAATACCGCTCAATATTTGGATATTATTATATTATACTATTATGTTATTGAACATTTATTGCTTTTTCAAGTTAATGGTGGTGATCGTATCCGTGTCAGTTGCAGGAAGTGAAAGCTAGATTTTATGTGCACATTATTTAATTAATCTTACCTGTAATTACACAAAGAATGGGTTTATTATAATTGCATTAAATTATATAAATACATAAAATTGAAAGTGTTACGACTATGTAATCACAGTGCGTAATATTTGCTTATTATTTTAGCCAAATTTCTACTTTAAGAATTATTAAGTGACTGAATATAATTATTGTTTTGTATATTGGTTTTAGTTGGAATTATATTCCTTTTATTTATTTTTTATATGACCTTTTTAAGTTTACAAAGATAAAGTAAAAATGAAAGCAATCAAGGCTGCTTATATACCTTTCGTATTCATACTTTGTGTGTGAATACGCTTTACTAACAATATGTGTTAGTAGAAGAATAATAATTCATGAAACGCTACTATTAACACAGTAGCACTATAAAACAACAATATGAATTTAATATAAACAATAATGTAGTATTAATATAACTCTGAGGTAGTTACTTTTTGGGAACAGGTTGCATATTTATTTTTTAAACAATAACGCACGTATTTGTTGTTTCCACACTTATTACCTGCGTGTTTCGCAACAAAAGGAAAAAAGTTCGGAGATGGGAAAGAAATATATAAATGATTGATATGGGTGATGCAATTGTAAAAAATTATTTGAATTCAATTCTATTCAAAAAATGATTTAGCCTTAGAATGTGCGGAAATAAGACTCTGTTTTATTCAATCCTCAAAATATTATGATAAATTAAATAGTTAGAATGGTATATATTGAGTGTTTGAACTATATTTGGAACTTGTAAAAAACTGCATGATTCGATTAGAATCAACTTTTAAACTTGTAGAAAAGTGGTTGATTCATTTGGAATGACTTTGGGTTGCACTTATGTAATATGAAAAAAAAAAAAATTTTACGCCGCGTCACGAAATTTTTTTTAGAAATTGCTTGGGCGTTTTCTTGAATCGAATTAAGCTTTTAGAAATTCGATTTCAAAATCTTGTAGTAGGAATTTAGTTGGGGATTGCATTGAGAATGAATTTGAGGTTATCATAGATAGTTTTATACTGAGTTGGCTTTAGAATTGAGTTGGGTGTTTCTAAGGATATTTTTTACCAGGTTGGCTTGAGAAGAATAAATGGTTGATTAGTCCATTGAGTTGGATGGTTCATATAATTTATTTTAGATAATTGCCTAGATAATTGAGTATGGTATAGAGGTGGTAATGAATAAAGGGATCGCATGTGTAATTGATACGAGGATGACAAGTCAATTTGTACGGGCTGATTATAAATTAGCGTATGAGTATGGCTAGAGAATTGAGAAAATGAAAAATAGTAATTTGATATGATTATGACTTGAGAATCTAGTCTGAAGTTGATTTTAATATTTGTAAGGGATGGACTAGAGAATTGAATTATAGGATTATCTTAAAATTATTTAGGGGTTTGAGATTGGATATGATAATGTGATTTTTGAGATAATTGAGTTTTGGGTATTATTGTTATTTTTTTCAGCGACTGGCTAGATAAATTAACTATTTGTTGAAAACTGATCAGAATAGAGCGATTTATTGCGAGTTTCCTAGGAAATAAACTAGAAATTGAGCTGAGATTGACTAAATTATTGTGAACGAGTTAGATTATAAAATCTAGTAGGCGAGTGAATATAGATTAGAGTTGGGATTTGACGAGAAAATTGAATATCATATTAAAATTTGAGCAAAGCAAGAAATTGACTAGAAAGATAGAGTATTATGATAACAAGTACATTGTTAAATTATTGAATAGAGAATTTAATACGAGTTATCATTTGGAGTTTGTAAGGAATTTATGAGTTAGAAAAAATCTTAATTGACAATAAAATTGGTTAGAGAAAATAATAGAGAATTGAGTAGACTCTGAATGGAGCATAATGTAACATGTATTATGAAAGGCTTAAGATATAATCACTTAACCAAATGGATATTCTGTAAGTTATTCTGTCTAGGAGATCCCAGGAACTATAGTGGAAATTATGCTTTATAAACCGTTTTACAATATATAATACCGAATAGAGAGTTTAGTAGGAGTTTTTCACGATAATTGAGATATTTTATTGATGGTAAATTGTATTGGGGGTTGCCTATTAAATTATTATGGGGTACACTATAGAAAATTGTAAAAGCTTTACTATAGAATAGCCAAAGGGGCTACAACCAGAATTGAATACGAGATTGTAAATAAAAATGAATCAGTGGTTATCTAGATATTATAGTAGAGCGATGATGGAGAATTGATAAAGATACTGAAAATATAATAGAGTGTAGGGCTTACTAGTGGAATGAATACTAGAATGATAAATGAATTTATAGGATATTAGGAAAAAGATTTAAGGTTTGGAATCCATCGAGACTTGAGATAGGCGATTCATCTATATAATTCGCAGACTAGTTTAAATTTTAAACAGACTTGATTTCTAAGATGAGTACCGGTTTGAATAATAAATTGACTACAGGTTTAAATAGAGGATCAAGTATGATGGTATCATACACAAAATGAGCACTTTTTTGATAAGAGGAATGCTCACGTAGTAGAGTTGGGGATTGGTTCAGTGGCGTACTTGAATATTGAGCAATGTATGAATCGATAACTGAGTAGTGGGATGCCTTAAGATTTACTAAGAGCGTTGCATTATTAAATGCTTACTGAGATAAACTAAAAATTGAATTCGCGGTAAACTAAAGAATTGAGGCTGATTTTGAATAAAAAACGAGAATATGAATTCATAGAATGTATTTTAGGTAGATGTGAATGCTTATAATTCAACAGTTGACTATTAAATTATAATTTGGTTTTATAGAGCATTGAGTAGGTGATAGAGTAGAGAATTGAGTGCGTTGGCGACTAGAAGTATGATAATTGGGTTGACATGAAAGTATTATAATAAGTTAATTTTATAATTGAGCACTTATATGTCAATATATTTGAGGAAGGGGGGTGACTAAAGAAAATATTAAGGAAGTAATTAAAGAGCTATGTATAGGTATGCATCTGTAGATAAGTAGGAATTTGGTTAGAAATTTGAATGTGAATTTACTATAGCAAAGAGTAGATGGTTGCATAGACATAAAAGTTTGGGGTTAAGAAGGAAATTGTTTCTACATATAATTTGATATATGTACTTAAATTGAACGTGAATTGATTAGGTTGTATCCTCGTGAACCAGATAGAATGATGAAAAGATAAATGATTTCTTGATTTCTTGAAGATTTAGTAAATTTTGACATAGAGATTTGATATGGGGTTATTTAGAGAATTGTGTATGATGAATTTATAGACTTACATATGTGTTATTATTATTAAATTTATTTCAAATTATTTAGAAAATTGTTTATAAGGTTGTTCAGGAATTTGAATCAGAATTTCACTTGAAAATTAAATATAGGGTTGCATAGAGAACTGAGTATACGGATTTATAAAAAGTTTAATAGAATGATGAAAACGGGATTCATTCGGATTTATAATAGTAAATCAAGTGTGGGTTGAATTAAGTAATGATTTAGAGTTGAGTAGAATCTAGATCCAGGGTAATTAATTGAGATAATAGTTCGGGGATGACCTATGAATATTTTAATGGGTTGATATGTATTTAAAAATTAAATGATCATAGTAGTATATAGTGGCAGAACTAGTGAGTTGAGAATGTAGTTAGTTTCGAAAATTTGTAGGTGTTGACATAATTAAGTAGGGAGATTCATTATGTTTTATGAAAGAGGTTGATTAGAGATATGGATAGATTATTGAGTTACAATTTGAATTAATGGTTGAATAGAGAATGAATTTATAAGTAGCTTAATGTTTGATTGTGTGATTATCTTGATAATTAAGTACCTGGTTAAATAAAAACTTAAAATAAGGCTTAAATACGGGGTTTTCAGAGATTAACTTGATGTACGAGTTGTAAGACGTCTAGAAACATGGATATATATTATATTCAGCGTTTGAAAATTAAGTTGAGAAACTGATTGAATAAATACTTGAGAAGGGGATTAGATAGAATTATGATAGGAGTTTTGACTAGAAGATTAAAAATAGTCATGAGAGATAATTTATTTGGGTGTTGATTAGAAAATTGGTAACCAGGTAGGCTAAGTGATTTGTGATGGGAATTGATTAGATAATTGAGCAGAGTGTTGAAATGAGAACTAGATAAGGGGGTTGTATTGAGACTTGATTTGGGAGATGTATAAAAATTAGTGTACATGGGTGAATTGAGTATTAATAATTTGTTTATAATGATATATTCATTGGGAGTTGTATAGATATTATAGCTCGGGCTTGAATTGAGAATTAAAATTTGCATTCATCGAAATTTGAGCAGTTATTACATGTAAATTGATTAGAAAGATTTGAGAAAGATGATGAATATGGAATAAATTTTGGCGTTGAGTTGTGAATTTTCTTGGACTATGCATTATAAAATTCGATTTGGGATTCCTAGAGAATATAGTTGTGGTTAAATGATATTAACGATTACGAATTTGAAATTGAATTTGAATTGTATATAGGGATGTCTAGCGAATTGATAGGATGTTTAATAGGAACAGATTGATGGATTTAAATGGCATATTAATATTTCTTGAGTAGTGAACTATTTAGTGATTGGCTAAAAAACGTGCAAATATCTTGACAAAAGAAATTATATGGAAGCTTTAAGGTTTATATAGTTAAGTATTTCAAGAGAATCATGTTTGAGGTAGACTGAAAATTTTAATTGAGGGTTATGCAGATATGTAATTTGAGTTTTATATGTGAATTGTGTTGATGGTTGAATAGTAGTGTGGATGGGGTTTTATAAATAATCAATTTCATGGTAGATAAGTCAATTTAGATTTGTGTAGGTTACAATTATATGTACAGGGTTACATGATAATTGTATCAGAGGTTGTCTAGTATACTTTTAAAGATGGTTATGTAGAGATTTTGCGTAAAAGATTGTCATATATTTGATTAGCGAGTTGAATAGTAATATTATAAAGGGTTTATGCTATGATTTTAATATTCTGTGATTATGGTATTGAATATACAATTTTCTTGGTAATTGAGCTATGGTTTGACTATCAAATTGAGCGAGAGTTTGCGTTGATATGTGAGTTCAGGGGTAATATCAGAATATAGTAAGGATTTGGAAAGAAAATTTCTCAGGGGTTTGAATTGAGATATGTATGCGATGATTAATAAGTATTGAGTATAGGGTTTAATACTCAACCGATTATAAAATTGATTTTTGACATTATTCAGATGTTGGATATATGAAATAGTAGAGTTTTGCCTTGATATATTTTTACAATTAGACTATTGAAGAGATAATAGAATAAATGTAATTAAATTTAGTGTTTTTCTATAAATTCTAGTTGAATTTTGACTGGATACACTATTTTAGGTTTTCAAAATATATGTAATTATTTGATTTGATAATTTCTTTCGGTGTTGACTATTACATTGATTCCGTGATGAAATTAGAATATTACAAGGTTGTATTCAGATTTGTGTTTGAGAATTCTATAAATTTAAGTTTAGCAATTTCTAGTGATAGAGTTAAGAGTAAAATATAGGATTATGTAGTAGGATATATAGAATTTTGAATTGGGGGTTGCCTAGCAAAATTTTTTCGAGGTTGGTTTGCGAAATCAGTGGAGATTTTATAGACAGTTATGTGCAGAGGATTCTAGATTATTAAGTAGGTAGCTAACTAGAGATTATATTAGTGGTATGAGACAGTAATAAATTCAGTATGATTCTTGGTGAATCTATTAAAAAATGAAATTTGAAAAATATAAATAGTTGAATAGAGATTTGAGTAGAATGAGTAACTGTTATATCGAGTTGTGTTAGAATTAACAATCAATTAAATTTAGACTAGATAGTCGTATAAGAATAGAATAGATATAAATATACAAATTTTTTTAAAAAACAAGATATATTGAATACTATCACGTTGGGATACGAGTTGGAAAAAAAATTATGTAGTGAATTTTCTAAGTATTTGAGTAAGATTCGAATCAATATATGTCTAGAAGATTGTGTAGATGTGTTACAAAAATAACCATGTACAGGGCTGGCTAGAGAATTGATATTGATGTTGAATATAAAATAGACTGAATTGATAAATAGTTATATAATTTAGGGTTAACGACAGAAAAGAGTTTGATGTTGCGTTGAGTATTTTGGACTAGGTTAAATTAGAATTGAGATTGGTTTGGACTGAAAATTGAGTAGAGGGCTGAGATGAATTTGCCTCAGTATATTGGCTTGAGATTTGAATTAAGGGCAGAATACTAGATATTTAAGGATTTGAATAGTGAATAGAGTTGAGAGAAAACTATATATTTGAGTAGAGGGTAGAATATCGACCACAATATCGGTTGACTATGGAACTGTGTTGATAGGAAATCAGAGAACAGGGATATGAGATGACTAGTGAACTTTTTATGGGGGTTAATATTAGTCTGAGTAGAACGTTGTCTATAAAATTGAGAAGTTTTTCATTGATTTGATTCAGAGGTTGACTAGAAAATTTAGTAGAGGGTTGTATTCATTATATATTTCGAGGTTTTCGGGGAAATTGGGTAAGAGGTTGCGTAGAGAAATGAGAAATGACAGAAATATTGAATCTGGTAGGTTTTTTACTAAGATCAATATACAGATACGTCCCATTAATTTAGTAATGATATGTATTGGAAATTTTTTTGATATCGACAGAGAATTGAGTTCAGGGGATAGGTAATAAACCAACAGGAAGAGGACTAGAGAATAATGTACATAATAATCTAGAGAGTTGAGTTCAGCTAAAAATCGTGATTTAAGTGCAATGATAAAAAGAGAAGGACTTTATTAATTTAGAGCGAATTAAGTAGAGGATCTCAATGAGATTTAAGTTGAGGGGTATAAAATAGATATTAGTAGGAGTTTACTATAGAATTGAGCTGTGAAGTATCAAGAGACTTTATTTGGGGGGTGAATAGTGAAGTTAGCACACAGAAATACCAGCGTGAAAAGTGGTATTTTATATTGATTTGATTTCGAGGTTTATCTGAAAATTATCTATGGGCCGCATTAAATAATTGGGTATGGAGCATATCAGGGATTTTTGTTAAGGGATGTAATATGACTGAGTACGGCGATGATTAGAGACAAGATTTCGGGGGTTTCAAGAAATTTGAGATCATGAGTTTAATGAAAATTGTAATTGCGATTTGCTTGAAAATTGAAATTAGGTATCGCTTTATAACCAAGTAACTGGTATCAATGATATATGAGTAGGGGATATACTAGTAATTTTAATACGAGTATTACTTTAGGATTAAGTTCGTGGATAACTAGGAAATTGAGTTGAGAGGTGTATATATTAGTGTGTTATTTATGGGCTTGAGAAATGTATAGAGGTTTAATTTATGAATTTATAATGTGTTGAATACAGATTAGAGTCAAAGTTTTACTATTGAATTGCATAGATAGCTTCATTATGCTTTGAGTAGAGTGATATCTAGAAAATTGATATTGCGATTAAGTAGAGGTTTACTTCAGTGGTTTATCTATGTGGTAAGTAGCATATCAATAAATAAATGAACAAGAGTAACTATATATCTGAGTAGGAGGATATTTAGAGTATTGAGTACGGGGTTTACTACAGGATTATTAATGAGATTGACTCATTAATATTTTTTGGTAATAAACTTGGACAATATTATTTCCTTGAGTTGAATGATTTTATTGTAATTCAAGTAGATTAATTTCATTGAGGACGCGTATTGTGCAATATATGATTCTTAAGTGCGATTTTGAATTAGGAATTTGAGTTCGGTTAATATCTGATTTTGATTATTCTAAAATTTTGGAGTATACTTTGGGGGGTGAGTTTGATGCGGGTAAGTGGTCGAATAGGCTGAAATATGAATTATATGAGTATGAGGTTGAACTGGAAGATGAACTGATAGGTTTAATTTTACATGAATAGGGAAATGATTAGAGTATAGAATCCGTACTTGAGTATGAATTTGAATAGAAAAATTTGTGGATAGTATAATAGATTTATGAGGAAATCTAATATATATTATAGTTTCAGTATCAATTGGGAGTTGAATAGGAGGAAGAATCAAAATATGCAGTGAGTATATATCGGTGGAGATTTTGGAGGTGAGAATTAGTATGAGAATGAAGCCGAAATTATACTAGTCATAAGGATTTCAATATATGTATCGCAGGGGTGTGAGCAAAATTAAAGATGAATTTTGTTTTTTTTTTTCTATATCATGTGGAGAGTTGGGTTTTAATAAGGGTATATTAGGTGTTGATTTGTGGTGATAAATTTGAAGACCAGGTAAAGCGCTGGAGATTGTTGCTGCAGAATAAATGCAGCGTTAGGGAGATTATGGATTAGTAGATGGGGTTGTGCTGGGGTGAGTAGAAATATTATAGATATGAGTTTTTTGTGTAGTAGGAGTAAAGTTATACTGGAGTTGATATAAATTGGTGCAGAAAAAGCAAAGCGTTAGATTATATATATGGTAGATTAGGTGAAAAGTTAGGTTGATGATCGATTAGAGTAGTTGTAGATTAGTTGTGATTCGTTTGAAGATAGCTAAGAGTTTGTATAGACTTGGTGCAGATTAGATATAGCTATGATTTAAACAGATGTAGCGCATGTCTATTATAGGTTTCGGTCGTGGTTTATTTAGAGTAGAGTAGGACTAGATTTGTGGTCGTTTTGATTTAGAGTAGGAAAAGAGTTGGGGATATGCTGGGATTGTGTAGAATTTTAGTAGGATTTGATTAGATGTTGAATAGGTGTTGATTAGGTGTATTATTGTAGTAAAGGTGATGTAATTTATAGTTGAGTAGGTGTGGAGAAGATTTGGGTAAAAGATAATGTCGGATTAATGTTGAGGTTTTAATAGGGTATTATAGTATTAGAATAGATGTATATTAAGGGCTAAGAAGATGAATAGTTTGGAATAAGTAGGTTTAGTGATGAGGTTGAGTTTAAGGGGAGTTTGTTTAGCGAATTAATTTAGTGAGAGTAATTATATTGTAGGAGGTTAATTTTGTAGTTGATGAGATGATGGTGTAATGAATTCGAGTTAGTTGAATGGTGAGATTGATTTGAAGATTGTTTGGGTTATATTCAGTGACATGGTAGGAAGTGTAGTGGTATAGTAATGCGAATGCAATTTTTAGAGAGCGAATGGGTTTTGAAACATAGTTGGCCAGTTGGATTTGAGATTTATCTGAGTTTAATAACTTGATCTATAGTTGGTGTTGAGGTGGTATTATGATGTGTCAAGTTCGAATTAGTTATAGCTTAAAAGTTGTTAAGATATGGATAAGTCAAGTAATAGCTGAGGTCAGTAGATGTAGAGACCTGGATGAGTCTGGGTTATTTATCCTAATGCAACGAGTTAAGTATGCCTAGAGTAAGTGAGGAGTATATGGTTAATATAGTAATGTTAGAGTATGCTAAAATTGAGATATGGTTGAACGTGGTAGATTTTGAAATTATTTGGGGCTAAGATATGATTGAAAATATTAGTGTTAGGGTATTTCAGGGGGTTTAATATGGTTGATTGTGGTAGAGATTTGATTGTGCTTGATTAGAGTAGCTGAAGATTAGGATAAGTGCTCAGAAAAAGTAAGAGTAATGGATATGTAGAGTAGGTGTAGAATATGTAATGGTAAGAGTACGTGTTTAGGTATCGTATGACCTGAAAAATTGTACACTTGGATTTTTTGATTGGGGTTCATAGAAAGTCTAATGTGTCGTTATTTTAAGTTAAAATTTGTTGGTTTAGGTATAAATTTGGTGTATAATTTGGGTATAATTGGCTATTTTTAGGGTTAGTAATGTGGTTATGCAGGTGTACCGATTGATTAAAGTTCATAGTGTCTTAGAGTTAAGTAATGTATTTATGTAAAGCGGAATAAGACGAGGTAGTACTTAAATTTTGATGATTCGGGGGTTAATTTGCTTAAAGATAGTTAGGTGAAGAGTATTAGATTAGATGTAGATTAAAAGGTTATGTGTTAAATGGGGTTTAGTTTGTGTAGTGTAGGAGAAGCAATATTGTATAATCAGTATATGGTTGTGGTTGTGCAAGTGTTGAGTAGGTGTATTGTACTCTAGTTTGAGGTAGAATTGGTTTGAATTGGATTTAGTTTTTTTAGAGATGTTTAGTTTATGTATAGCTATGGGATGTTTTTAGGTGGTCGTAAAAGCTTTTTTTTTGGAATTTAAGATTCCAAATTGATTTTGAAGTGATGGGGTAGAGTAGTTGTAAATTATCATTAGAGATATAGTATAGATGGGTTTGAGTTATGGCACGATACTATATTGTTGGGGTAGAGTCCGTGTAAAATACGAGTAGACTCGAAGTCTATTTGTGATTTTTTTGATTTCTTACATCTGGTGAAATGAATTAGAATTGAAGTATAGCATGTATAGCGTATATCATAGTAATTGATGAGTTGTTGTTGAGTAAGTGTTATGCTGGATTATGTTAGTTAGGGTTTGCTGGATTGTAGTTATTATAGAGTTTGGGCTAAGCTTTTTTAAACATGGATTAGAGTTTAGGCTGGTCAGTGGATAAAAGGTGTGGAGTTGGTGTAATGTGTAATCATGTATTTTATTCAATTTTGTAGAATAAGTGTAGAAGTATTGTTGAGTAGGGTTGGCTTGGGTGTATATATTCGGCAGTGTTATAATAGAGTAAGTGGCGATATACGGTTGAGTTGATGATGTTTTTGGGTATAGTTGGCGTTTAGATGATGTAGAGTTTAGGTATAATTGGTGAAGATTTGGGTTTGAGTTGGAGTGTAATGGGAGTGTTTTGGGGTAATGATTCATTGATGTAGAGCTTGATTGTGTTGATATTAATTTGAGTTGTGGTTGCACTAAGTTTAAGCAGATTTGAATTATTGTTGAATTTCTGATCGATAATAGTATATTTTTGAAAGTAATAATGTTGATTTAATTTTGGAGTTGAATTGAGGTTGAGCTGGGGTTAAGTTCATAGCGAGATTGTGATGAGTTGGGGTTTAGTATGTAATCATGCTGGAGAGATGAAAATGTAGGGTATGCGATGATTCGGGGAGTTAATTCAAGTATATAGGTAACATTTAGTTGGGTTTAATAAATATTAGAGTTGATGTAGAGTACAAGTTGGTTGAGATAGAGTAAGTGTAGTTAATTGGATGAGTTGGGGGTATTGTGGGTTAGGTGTTTAGCTTTGGTGGAGTTGGAGTAGAGTAGCTGAAAAGTAGGCTAAGCATTAGGTTAGAGTATATATGTAAATGTGTATAGATAAGTTGAGAAGTTGATTCAACTGAGTAGAGTTTTTTTAGACTAAGATAAGACTAGCTGATATTTTGATATAGATAATATTGATCATAAGAAGTAGAATTATTTATTATTTGAGGTGAAATATGGTGTTATAGGAATATTTTTGGAGTACAATATGGGTATAGTTAGTAAAATATTCTGGTTGAAGTGGGGCTGAGTGGGTGTAATATATGTGATATTTTGGATAATAGTTGAGCAGCAGTGAGTTGGGAAATAACATGTGTTTATTTCGGTTTGAGGAGGGGCTGAATAGGTTTTAATTTGGGAGTCGATTTTGGGTCATTTTGATTAGGTGTCTAACTGGGGATGATAATTGGTAGATTAAAAGTATAATTTGTGTATATTTAGGTAAGATTTGGAGTATTGTATGTGGTTGAGTCATTGTAGAGTCGTGATTAATAGGTGAATATTAGTATTTGAGTTGCTGTTGAGTAGTTTATGATCTGGTGTTAGTATTTGTTTATTATAGAGTTGGGATTGATTTGAGTTGAGTAGTTAACGAGGTGGTATAGGGTAGGTGTTATGTGCAAGTTAAATTTGGTTTAAGATGGGATTCATTTTAGCAGCCGTAATGCTAGGATTAAGTTGAATATGCGTATATTATGTTGATATAGAGATTGGGATAAGATAGAATGTAGTATGCTTAGTATTGATGTAGAGTAGATTTATTGTCGGTGTTGAGAAAATCTCGTTTAGTTAATGTGATGTTATGAGGCATGATTGGAGTTGTTATTTTTGATTTTGATGGATAATGTGGTTGATTTGGGTATGAACTGGGGTAGATGTGTAAACTAGAAGCAGTGTAAGCGTAGAGAAGATAATTATCCGATTAGGGATTGAGTTAGATTTGATTTATTGGAGTGTATGTGTTTGATCGGATTTGAGATTGGGTTTAATTGAAAGATGAGATATAATTAAGGGTAGTAGGTGTATTAACAAGGTTTTGTAGGGTTTGAGTATGTGTTTACGGTATATAAAGTAGCCATAGAGTAAGTGAGGAGTTGAGGGTTTAGTAAGGAGTCAAATTAGGGTATTCTAATGTATGAAATATGGTTGATTTTTTCGAGTAGATGGTGTAGAGTTGGGTAGAGTTGGGTTGAATTTGGTTGAGTTGGATTGAGTTGGGTTATAGTTGGGATAGAGTTAGGGACTATAATTGACTTAGATTTGGTAGAGTTGCTCCTGGGTAGATTATTTTCTGTTTTTAAAATGGTCATAACGAATGAATTTTTTGTCGATATAGAGTATTCATTTGTTTCAGATTAAGTTGTGGTGATTTAATTGAAGCCCATTCGTTTAGTTGGTGTAGTTAATACGCATTTGTTAGAGGTCGAATTATTCGTTTCTTGGGATATAAATGTTGTAGTGTTGTGATATATTTGGGGTATAATTATCGTATAATAGGAGTACCATTGGAGTATCATTGGAATATAATTGTAGTAATATTGGAGCATCATTCGGGTATAATTTGATTTATGATGGTGATGGTGATGTGATGGAATTTAGCAGTGTAGGTTATGAGATCAGGATGGTTCTGGGTAGAGTAATATAACTACAGAATTCAGGTTAAACTGGCTAGAGTATAATAGTAAATGTTTTTTGGATGAGAATGAAGGAATATAAAATATGTTTTGTTGCGGTTGAGATGTATTAGTATAGATATAGTGTAGGCGATGGTTCAGTATAGACTTTGATTAGTGCATTTGTTGAGTTGGTGAATATTTGGTGATGAGTTGGTGTAGATTTGGTGTAGATAAAATGGTGTGGAGTTTTTGTAAGCTTTTTGTATATTTTGGATTGAATTTGATGTAGTTGAATAGGTGATGAAATTATAATGTCTTGTGATATGTATGGTTAGTGTTTATATAGAGTTGGTGTTATGTTAGGATATAGTAGACACGTATTTCGGGATGAATGTGGGTCTATTTTGATCTGAGATGATTTTTATTTGAGGAAGAGATATGTTACGGTTTGTGTAAAGATGTAGCTCTGTTTTAAAGAATTGGAATGTAGATTTATTTTAGAAATTATGAATTGGTGGAAAGTTGGCGGTTTTTATTTGAGGGACCTGAGGTTATATTTGGAGTATATTTGGGGTTGATGATTAATAGAGCTTTGGATGTGTGGGGTATAGTCGATGTTGAGTATGTGTATAGTTTTCAGTGAGTTGGGGGGTTTTTTGGGGTCAAGGATGTGATACGTTGGGGCTAAGCTGGGTTTATGTACGTATTCTGTATATGTGGATTAGGATTATCGATTGGGATGTGTTGGTGTTTTTTTGTATTATAGTTGTAATGTTGTCCGTGTGTGTAGGAGTAGCATTTGAGAGTTTGTATAAGATCTAGAATTATACTGTTGGGAAATAGATATATTTGATTAGGTTTGAGTTATAGTATATTCGTTGATTTTACGCTGTATATTTGGTATAAGTAGATGTATAGTTGTGGTATAGTTGTGGGTTAGTTGATGACGTAGTTGTTTAAATGATCTGTAATTATGGATGATTAGATATAGAGTTGTTAAACATTATGAGTTTAGTGGGATTGAGTTGGTGATTTATATTGGTTTATTTTTTGTAGAGTCGGGATAAGTTGATGCTGTGTAAGGGTAGAGTTGGTGTAATTCTGATGTGTATTAGGTTTAGATGTCTGTAATGAGTGTTTGATAGTTGGTATCATGTTAAAGTTTTAGTTGGGGTAAAGGCGGTGAATCAATTTGTAGAGTTTTATTTGAGTATGGGTATAGTAGGTGAGTCTTTTGTGATGTGATAGGTTATTTTTGGTTTTGATTTGGTCATTTGAATAACTTGAGATGAGAGTATATTAGATGCTCGGGTTTGTTATAGTTTTGTTATTATTGGTGTTAAGATTGCAGAGATTTTGTGTTTGGGTTTCTATAAGGATATTTTTGGGTTGTGTTGGGGAAGAATTGTTTAGCTTAGGGAAGTAGTAGGCTAACAGTATACGATGAGTTTGTTTGGTGCTTGGGCTGAGATGAGATATAGCTGTGATGAGATATTGAGCTGTAGTTTTAGATTTGGGTAATAGAAGGTGTAGTTTTAAAGCTGTTTTGGAGGGCATTATTTATGAAGTTAGGGTATCGTTTGTGAAAATTATTCGTTGAGTTGGGGTTTTGATGGAAATTCATTAGGGATTATTTGGGAACGCTTTGGGATATAGTTGGTTTATAGAGAGTGGTGTTCTGGGGAAGTTATGGAGTAGAATTGTGGATGCATTTGTTTCGAGTGGATATGAATTTGAAGATTCGTAGGTGTGTCTAGTTAACTATTGTGCTGGATTGAGTTATGGAATATTTGTAGTAGCACTTGGTAGAGATTTTGAGATATATGGGTAAAGTCAGGCTTGAACTGGGGTTGAGTTCGGATTTTATTGTAAGTAGTAGGTTTGGAGTTGTGGCTGAAGTATGGTTGATTTAATGTAATGAGTTTGTAGATTTGGGAACATTTTGGAATATATGGGTGTGAATTTTATGTTTAATCGTGGATTTTTTGTAGCATATTAGGAATAGAGTAAAGATTAATGTGTCATCGAGTCGGTAAAAAGTTATTTGATTATTTTTTGGTCTAGTTTGGATTCAAAAGGGTTTATTAAGGGGTATTTTAGGGTATTTTAGGGTATTTTTGGTTAGAATTGGCGTATTTTAGATGTATTTTATGTGCGTTATAAGTTCATTGTAGGTGACTTGTAGCTTTATTGTAGGTGTTTAGTATTTAATAAGTGGGTTTTAAGGAGTTGTTTATATGGAGTTGCGCTGGGGTTGAATTATGTTTGATTAGATTTAGATTTGATGTCGAGATGTGTTTTAAATGTTAGTGAAAGTTGTATAGTTTCTTTATAGCTGTTTTAGTAGCCGGGTTTTCGTAGTGGTAAATGTGTTAAATTTGGATTTTATGATATATTAGTGTAGATAGAGAGTATGAGATTATTTAACGATTATAAGGATTGAATAAGAATTGAGTTAGGATTGAGTAGGGGTTATAGGAGTTAGTAAGTGTATTTTATCCGCCCTGTTGAGATTTTTTTGGGATTCAAATTTTTGTTATTTAGGAGAAAAGTTATCGATAATTCAGTGTTATTTAGAGATTGAACAAGGGTATATATGCGCTGATCTAGATTTGGGATCGAGCTAGCGCCGAATTTAGTTAATGTATATTTTGTCTAGAACTGGTTTAGAGTCTGGATGGTGTTGACTTTGGATTGGTTTAGTGTAGAATTGGGCGTGAATTTCTATGTATTAAGTGTCGAGTTGGAGTTAAGGTGGTTTTTTGTAGGTGTGGTGTAGGAAGTGGGTTGTGTTAGAGTAGGTGTAGGTGTAAAGTATTAATATAATTTGGGTAGAGTTGTTTTGAGATCGGGTAAATACGATTTACATATCTAATTTTAGGTGTATCGAAATAATGAATATGAGAAGTATATGTGATCAAATTGGGGTTATTAGGAGTAGAGTTGAGATTTTGAATGGCTGAGATTGGATAAATTTAGTGTAGAATAAATTATTTGTTGAAATTGAGGTGAGTTATAGTTGAGGTTTGGTTAATTTAAAGTATGTATTGATTTTTATTATTTATTGAATAGAGTGGGTGTAGAGTTGAGGTTTTATTCGGGTATAATACGTGTTGAGTGAATATTGTAGGGGTTGAGAAGGTTCAGAGTAGATTTAGAGTTAGTAATGTGAATGAGGTGAGATGGTGAAGAGATTTTGTATTTTTTTGAGGATTGGCTGTTTCATTTCGAGTCGATTATGGTTAGAGCTAGGATTGAAAATAAGTAGACCAGGTGTAAAGATGATGTGAGATTTGGGCGATTTCGGGGTATGTTAAGATAGTTATGAGGCTTAGTTGGCATTCAGTTGTAAATGAATTGGGATTGAGTATGTGTCGAGTAAGTGATTTGTGAGTATTGAGGTGGTTTTTTAAATTGCAGAGTAACTATAAAGTTTGTTATGAAGTTTGGGTTTCGTTGAGGGTCTAGTTTGTTTTTAGATTTTGTTGAGTTGTGATATAGTATGTGAATAGTTAGGGTAGTACATGCATAGAGTATGGGTAGGATTGTGATAATTACGTGTAGATCTAGAAATTTTTTTCCAGGTTTTAAATTGCTTATGTTATTGTTGAGTTATAATATATTAGGACTATAATTAGAATTGAAATTGATTATAATCTATTTTTTTTACTCATATATAAGTTCGCTTTTATTGATGAATAGATTTATATTTTCTTTTGATATTTGGTTGTGTATAGTAAGTGTATAGATGGTATCGTTCTGGGGTAGTGTAATAATATAGATATGTTGGTTTTGATTTAGAGTAGAGTTGAGTAATTGTATAGTTGGGATCTAGCTGAGCTAAAGTCGAGATGATATACAGAAATCGTCGGATTGGGGTATATTAGAGTAGATTTTTAGTTGGAAATGTGCCAGAGTAGTGTAGTGAAGACTAATAGTATAGATTGAGCGGGTATTGAGTAGAATTGGTGTATAGCTGTGATTTAGCTGGGTAGATTATTTTAGGCGTTGCGAGAGTGTTATTTTTGTATAGAGTTGAGGTAATATTGGGCAAGAGGCAGTGTAGACTGCGATCAGTGTTTGATTTAAGTTGAGTTTTAGGTGGTGTGGACTAATAACAGTGTAGAAATTAGTCATTGTAGAGTTTGGTTAGAGCTTGT
>LSSN01000637.1:7113-17206 GCA_001970855.1 Smittium culicis | reverse complement strand
AATAAAATAAAATAAAAAGAATACAGTATAATAGCCAAGCTTTTTTTAAAAATATCTATTTATGAAATATAAATAGAAAAACAGATAAAGTTCAAATAAACAAATAAATAATTGATCGAATAAGAGGCTATTTCAGTTGAAAATTCTCAAACACATACGAAATTGTCTTTTAATAAAAAATCACCATGATCCTTAAAAGAATTGTTAAATGATTATTTAATTAATTCGATTAGTATTAAATAATCGACGTATATATTAATAAGCGAGAATTAAAACATATTTGAAGGGAAAACTTTCTTAAATGCACCGAGAAAGATCTTTAACCAGTTAAAAATCATATATATTGCAAGATAAAAGACCCTAAAAATTACAGTAATATGATAAGTATTCTTGGAAGTGAATACTCTCTATAAGAAATGAATAATAGAGTGAAGAGAAAAAAAGTTAAAATAATAGTATCAATTAGAGAAAAAATATTTCCGAATAATATTTATATAAAAAAACGCAATACCTGATAGCGAAAATACATCAAATGAATATAATGACTCTATTAAAGCTCTTATATTTATTAGTAACACTGGTGATTTAAACAGATGGATCATAAATATTTTTCATGTTTTTATATGCTTAGGAGACAGCTATCAACCTATCTAATACTCTGATATCAATAATTTCGGCTCTATAATCATGAGCAGAGAAGTTTTATAAATAATGAAACTTGAAAAAAATTTTAAAAAAAATTGAATCAAAACAAATACCTTCAATGCTCAAGCTATTTCTTATAAAATAACCAATCTTCGCATAGCTAAACATAATTAATAATGCTTAAATATTATGCTTTTTTGAAATAAATATCAAAAAAATATATTCTTACTTCTAAATATGTACTTTTGAAATTAAATTAGCTGGTAAAAATACACTACAACTATTAATAATAACAATAATTTGATAGTTCTGGATTATTAATTATACTTTGAAAGAAAAATTAAAATTTTGAATGATACTTCAGAAAATAATCAGTAATTAGAAGTAGAAAACCTCTATTTTTAAAATATTCAAAAATACAGGAGGACAATAATAGTATCTTATAACATAAAAAACTTTTTACTGCAAATTAAAGTGGAGGATTATTGATTTTAGGGAATTTTAATACTGTTAAAAGTGACTAATTGATACATTCTGATCATAATTCTTAATATTAGAGAATAAAATGGTATACATAAGATAGCTGAACGCTTGCATATTAAATTACGTAAATAAAAACTAATGCATTACTATATTACTTGATTAGTGGAAGATAAAACTATAGGGCAGATCAAATCTATTGTTAAGATTTGATTGGATTAATTTTGATCAATTCATTGATCTAAATAGTATAAAAGACTTATAGATTCATTTATCGAATCTATAAGTCTTTGAATTTTCTGTTTTCTCTTGATAAAAAACATTTGAATCTAACATCTATCATCAAATTTGATTTTATAAAACTTTTAAAAAAAGATTTTAGATAATCAAGTTCATTACATCAAAAGAATATTATTAAAATAAAATGAAGATATAACATAAATATAATCAGAAATTAAGTGTAAAAATTCTAGATCAAGGGTTAAAGAAATTGAAATCAAAAAAACCCTAAGTGAAAATATTGTTGCACTTAATCATCGATTAGGAGAAAAATAATATATGAATAACTTTTTTGACGAATTTTGTAGAAATTTAAATCAATTTAAATAATTTAAAACATATAGAAATCGAGTAAAATAATCAGAGAGTGCGTTATTAATCTAAAATATAGAAAATAGAAAAATATATGTATAAATCATAGATCAGATTCAACGAAAGGGAAATGAAAAAGTCAAAACATTTAAATAATATTATAAAATAATCTGAACAAGATCCGATTTGGAAGAAAATAGTACGAATCTAAAAAATATTTGTTTGGGAGCCTCAATTTCTGAGAAAATGAGATTTAGATTAATAAAATAAAGCGAATATTTTTTCTTTTTTTAGGATAATCAATTAAAAGTACCGAAAAATTGCACTGTTATATGGGTTTATGTTAATTTAAATAGATATTTCATAGGATTTTTTAAGAATAAAACATAACGAATGAAATTGCTTTTCAAAAAACTAGTGAGAAAAAAAGAAACATTTCTTCTGAAGATTTAATTTGAAAAAAAAACTAAATATTCTATATCTTAAATTTTTAGCAATTTTTTCCAGCTAAAGAAAATAAATATTAAATAGAGTATATACTTAAATATTAAATAGAGCATATACTTAAATAATAAAATAGAGAATAAAATAATGAAATGATGTTAGTTAAGTTTTTTAATATTTTCCCACCAACTATTATATGATAAAAGTATATTAAAATACCAGCTTAATTATTTTCACATATAAAAAGCTAATAACTAAAATGGTTTAGTTAAAAATGATAGCTAAGAGGTCAAAAAATCATTTCGCAAATTTTATTCCAAACTAATTTAAAATTTAAAAACCATTAAACCTTTCATTAATTTTAGTTCAGTAGTTTTAATATTACTAACGATATTGGGGTCTATTTTAATAGAAAAACTGCATATGTTGATAGAATAAAAAAAGATTTATATAATTCGCTCAAAATAAATTTCCGGTCCCTTATGGATTTAAATTTATACAAAATATTTAAAGGTAGAATATTTATTTCTGAGAATTCTTTGAATTATATATTTCCTATTCGAACGCCATTAAAAAAAATTATATTTAATCAGATTTTTTATTTATTATTTACTTACAATTTATTTATTCATTCATACTTATAAACTATCTATTTAAATTTTTCCTGTTTACGTTTATATTAGGAATTGAAATATAATAGGTTTATAATCGAGAATTTTTTTTCTTGTAAGTGTATAATAAATATCCTTAGATTATTATAGGTGTTAAAAGCAACATTATCTTGTACTCATGGTTAAACCCAATTCTCACAATCTGAAGGGGGCTTTTAATTACCTTTTCAAAATTATCCTTATTTTAATAAATAATTTTTTTTTCTAAATCTCAACATTTCAATAAAACCTCTTTTCAAAAAAATTAATTTTGTTTAATAACAAAATATAAATAAATATAAATTTTCTTGATTGTGATTCCAAAAAATCATTCATACTCAAAAAAAGAGTGTCATAAATCCCTGATAAACTATAGGTCAAAAAAATTATCTATCGCATACTAAATAAATACATCAAAATACTTGTAAAAAGATTCCAAAAAACGATTGTGAGGCTAATGATTGAAATTAATTCATTTTTGTATTAAAAAATTGAATTTTTGAATTATCATACCAAAAATTTAATTAATTGAAAATATCAAGAAAAAATAAAAACCTCACATTACTAATGAATGCATGATATTTTGCTATTAAAGTATGATTTTAGTCTTTTTATTAAAGGTTTATTTTAAAGCCTGGCAAATAGTATTTGAAAAGAAAGAAAATATATAATAGAAATGATAGTAGTAGTTGTTTCAAAATAAGACGAAAAAACTTATTTGGGAAAAACCTTTTCGTTTTACTACTAAGTCTCGTAAAATTTGATTATGTAAATTAATATGTAGAATTGATAAAAATTGGCTTGAGTTGGTTACAATTCACATATTGAGAAAAGTATGTAAAATAAAATCTTGAATGTGGAGCTAAGCCATTTAGTAATGGCTCGTTCTGAAAATTAATTTATTATTGTTTATGTAGTGTTATGTAAAACCAATAGCAAATATATGAGATTATTTAATTGCCTATATTTACTAAGTCTATATTTAGTTTTGTAACCAAAGCAGAATCAACATTAGATAATCATGGCAATTTGTATTCTGCGCCATTCTTAGACCGGAACATTCTAGATGTTCCCTAAAGTACATCTTATTGTTTTAACAAAAGATTTATTTTCGCTAGTTTTCAGTTATATAAATAGTGGCTTTTTTCCTTTATGGGAAAAGTCAGTTTCATTTTTAGTAGCTAATACCTTACCCAGTTTACCGTATTTATTAAATAAACTAATTTATCTGACAATTAAAAAGGCGTCGCTTTAGTTGAATAATCCTAATTCGATTCATTTAATATACCAGTATTTATATTATCTTTGGACACAACATTAGTAATACTAAAATATAATTCCAGATATAATTTCATTTTGCTAATAATAGAACACACCAAAAGAATATTGACTGATTTGGCCTTATAATTTTATATCAATTGCTTTATAATGTTTTTTATTGGTATTAATTTATTAAAACAGTGTAATAAGTATGTAAAAGACTCTAAGATATAGTTAACATAAAAGATGAAATAAAGCTGAAAAAAAACTTATTTATAGAAAAATTGTTATGGTGTAATGTGTTTCATTGTTAGGAATACAATAAGAAAGAAAGATCATTACGTGAAAATAGTTTTCGAAATTATTTTATTAATAATGCTAAATTAAAAACTCGAGAACAAAGTGAGAAATGGTGTTATCGTTTTTATAATCTAGGGGTTGTCTATCGCTAGATTATTAAATTGCTTTACCCTAAATTATCCGATTACTTACCCCTAAATTATCCGATTACTTACCCCTAAATTATCCGATTACTTACCCCTAAATTATCCGATTACTTTCCCCTAACTTATTATATTACTACTAGTCATCAAAGGGATTAAACTATCCTTCTAATGTTCTGAAAGTGTAGTAGCCTAATTATATATACTTAACCACTTTATAATATTATATTTCCCACAGTATTCACTGTTTGAAAACTCAGGTAAGTGATAGTTTTGGCTTTAAGCTAGTCAGTTTAAAACGTGTTTTATCCATATCTAACCTTATTCTTTATTACAAACATAACGAATATTTATGATATTTTATTATTTAAATCTATGAATTTTCCCAAATCTTGAAAAAAGTGTGTCTTTTTTAAATATTATTATTTTATCACTATTTTCTATATAGCTACAACGAATTAATTAATCAATAGATTTTATAAAAACAGTCAAATAATGCCGCTCAAATTATTTTTTCTGTCTAAGGTCGCAAAAATACACTGGGAATACTTAAATATTTATGTAAAATTATAATTTCCTATATATTATCAATATTATATTCTTTAATAATTAGCAATTATAATTGAATATTTTTATTAATGATTTTTTAATATAATCTAATACAATTTTATTATAAATAGCCATACATTCTATTCTTTGCAATTTTCCCCCCATTTTTTTCATACATTATGTTATTTATAATTTGTGTTAATATGCTCTCCGCATTATATTACAAAGGAAAATTTTCAAATTATGTAAATTTGATAATTATTTTACTAACTTTTCCACAAAAAGTCGACTTTTGATATTTTAATTCACAGAATGTCTAATTTTTCCAAAAACGGGAAAACGTAATTTTTATTTGCCAATAAATTATGCAATATTCTTTTCTTTTTTTAAGCTATATCTAGTTACCTTTAATAATTTATAATAGTTTAAGTATTTTTTTGCAAATGAAATTTTTTTGAAATTATCGAAATTTTTTGATGGTATATTTAGGTGTTGATATAATGTAAAAACTTTCGTGCTGTTTACAGGTTTCCAATTTACTCGCCAAATTTCTTTTTATACTTATATCAAAATTCTTTTTTCTTGTTTTATAACCCAATATTCATACACTCATATTGTAAATAATACAGGAACTATCCCTATCATTTACAAACACATTTTTTCCGATATCAATGATATTGATAATTTAATTATTTTTGATAATTAGAAATATCCTCGGAATATAACTTATGTTCTACTTCAGAAACTTTAAACTATATATTCCCTCATTTAATTATATGCTATCACTAGATATATCATTTAGAACAAATCAAACAAAGCTAGGCTTAAGCTTTAAAGTTTCAAAATACAACCCAGAAGAATATGAAAATATTTGTATTAGAGATAGTTGGAAATTTAAAATGTGGTACTATCTATCTAAAAAGAGCAATATATGGCAATTTTCAAATAAATTATACAATCTACACACTTGCAACAATGAATCAATATTGGAAGAAAATCCTCCTAATACTGGACCTAATGGTAAGCTTTTGGAATCTATACTATCTATAAAACCTTCGATCGAATCTATGAGCATAAAAAATGAAATATCAGTTTTGCGGAAATAACTGAGAACAGCATTTGTAAAGAGCATTGTTCAAAAGGTACTTGAAATGGCAAAAAAATCGCTTTTTTTGGATAGCTCAGGAGGTTTTAGTTATATACCTTCTTATACCAGAAAAAATATAAAAGAAGGTGGTATATCAAGTTTTTTTGAACTATAGCTGGAAAAAATATTGGAATAGAAACTAACAGTACACACTTTTGCAGATTATTCACAATGAAAAAGGCACAAATATGTTCTTTGAAACACTCAAATGGTATTTTATATCTTGATGGCGCTCATATTACATCAGAATATGCCTTTAAATATATTAGAATGATGGCCAAAACCTTATTTCTTGGGACATGTCTTTATTATTTCACAAGCCATAGCATCAGGAGAAAATATTGACAATTGGATATGATTTTTAGAAAACTTGAAAAAAAGTATATGTCTTGGTTTAATTTCATCTATAACTTTGGTATTTAGCGAATACATTTTAGCCTCACCATGCATTCGTCATATGCAAGTAAATTTTGCCGTGAAATTTGAAAAAAGATACTGTGTAATACTTTTTGCTTTAGCCCGATGTTATAAAATTAAAGAATATGAATCCTTTACGATATTTTTCATTTAGTAAACCCAAAGGACCAGATATGATAGACTGGGTAAACAATAATTATCCTAGGCTCTGGGATAGGTGTTATAGTAAGTACCCAAAACTTGAATAAATAACTTCAAATGCTGTTGAAGTTATTTTTTCATCTATAAAGAATTTAAGGTCGCTTCTCCAATTGATATTTTAGTCAAAATTGAAAATATACTTTACATAAAATGTATTTTTATTATTTTTATATCTAATATTCAGTATATGATATAATATTAGCTAATAATTTTATTTTTTATAAATGAAAGATTAAAAAAAGCATATACATTAAACCGCAGAAAATAACTTTTACGAAATGTCATAAGATTAATTGACTCATTTAGAATGAATGAAAATAATCATTTTATGTACAGATAGACTTCAAAATAGAGTTTAATTTTATCCAAAGCTGGTAGTAACGATGAGGAAGTTGTCAATTTAGAAAACATGTATTTTACCTGTGATATGTTTCAAGATCATGGATGCATATGTGATCATGCATATACTGCAGCCCAATATTTGAAAATACCACTTAAAAATCTATTAGATGACTTTTATTTTATAAAAAAGTACAAATTAAAGTACCAAGAACATATTGGAATTTACGGTTGTCTTGGATTTAGAAATTTCTAATAGCTTATTTTAGGGCCGATAAAGAAGCTAGGCCTAAAGGGAGAAAAAGCCATAAAAGGATTGAGTCTCAAAAAAGCAGTACGGAAATCGATAAAAAGATAAAGGGTGGATAATCTGATTATTAAAACTTAAGAATCACGAGAAATTTCTACTCTGAAGCGTGGCTAAAAATGCAAAGAATGTAATAAACTTGGACACAACTCTCACAGTTGCAAAGAATAGTCACTACACATATTTAATGTTTAATTTGAGAAACTTATTATTAACTATCAAATAAAATCTGATACCTCCATACAACAATAAAGTTTATTATATTTACGAGTTTCTGCTCACCTGTTAAATTCTAATCATTATGTAGGCAACAGAACATTGTTTAATCTATATTATATGGGGTTTTCTAAACATCCTTTTTTACTATATCAAATAGTAAATAAATAAATATTATTAGCTTTAAATGTGAGTGTATTTTGCTATCTTATATTTTAAACTATTGGAAATATTTAAAGGTGAATATATATAGCTAAAAAAAGAATTTTGAATAATTTATTTGCAAATAAAAATTGAGTTTTTCCGTTTTTTGTGGAAAATACCTTATTTTATATTCTTAATTTCTAGATATTTATATATTTATATACTATCAAATGGTGTAATCAATCTTAGTCTAATTTAGATTTTATATTATTATTGTTAAAAAATATTCCTATCTATTAATTTATCGAAATCAAAATTTTAATTAAATTGTATATAAGGTTAAAAATTTACATCCTGTGTGTGGTATTATTGTACATGCTTGTGTGATTTTTGGTTAAAAAATTTTTTATTCAGTATAATGTTTTGAATAAATAAAAATAAAGTAATTGCTAAAGGTTTTTTTATTTGATTTAAAGATTGGTTAGAATAAATATAAACAGGAATATGAAACAAAAGATGGAAAAAATCCAAAAATTTGACAAGCGCCTTTATTTTTATTTGTATAAATTCATCAATTTACGTAAACTTAATGCAATAGAAATTATAATAGTTTGATTTTAGGTTATTAGAAATTTTTATATAATACACTGTATTTTGAATTGCTTCAAATATAGTAAGTGTAAAAGGTTTTTTAATTTGATTTATGAGCGGTTCTAATATATTTGAAAAGATATATAAACTGTTATGTTCCAACTCTGTTTAAATAGGAACGATTACCATAATAATAAATCGCTATTAATAGTGAAATTCAAATAAATTTCTATTTATAAATATTTGTCGCAGGACTAGATTTTTTGTTAAATAAACAAATAATCATACAAATATTTAAAAATGGGAGAATAATCAAAGTGCTTGAATTAATGATATACATAATAAGATAAAATAATGCTAATCTATAAGATAAAATAATGCTAATCTATAAGATAAAATAATGCTAATCTATAAGATAAAATAATGCTAATCTATAAGATAAAATAATACTATACTATAAGATAGCACAAAATATTGTACTTTTATAACATGGTTATAGGAAGCTTAAATTATATTATATTTTTACTTTTATATAAATAGGAGGCCTTATTTTAGTCACATGAAAGGGAAATTGATCTTTTTATAAAAACTATTATATATAAATAAAAATTTAACAAAAAAGCAAGCTTTAAAATAAATTATTACTTTATTTTGTAAATTTTTTTCACTTTGACAAGGATAAGTTTTATTAATATATAAGATTTAATAGTATATGTATAAGCAAAACTAAAATATTAAAACTATACTAATTTAGGAGTTGGATAAACTTTTACTAAAATTGGGTCACATTATAATTTTGTTTTTTTGTGCGCTATTTATTTAATCTTTAAAATAGTCATAATTTTATAAACTTTAATAAACTAGTATACTGATTTTATAAACTCTTATCAATTTTATATAACATAATAGGTTAATTAAGTAATTTTCACAAAAACATGACAATTATTTAAGTATCTCTTCTGTTAAAAGCAATACTCAATTAAGAATGGAGATACTTTATTGTTTATAAAGTATGTCGCATTCTTATAAATAGTTTTTATCAACAAAACTAAAAGATGAATAGCACCAAAAATGCGAGGAAAATATTTTGGCTTAAATATATAATTTTAAATAATGCAAGTTATATAAAATTTATATAGTTGAAATTTTAAAAATAAAATAAATTTGTTGGAAAAATTTTTCGCTTAATAATACATTTTATAACAATTAAACATTATAAAATGTACTAATAAAGCCTCCTTTTTTTTTTTTTTACAAAACGGTTCATTCCAGGTTGTCATTCTCAATCATAAAATTATTCCCCAGCTAACATAAACCAATTACTTTTGGTTTTGACATGAGAAGAATATTCAAAGGCGGTATTTTTTTTCCAGTTTTGGCATTTTCTTTGATTAACCTAATGTTTTTAGCCAAAGCTTTTAATTTCATGCCATTTGTATCTTCCAATTTGTATGTATGAAAAGGGCCATAATTTATAACCTTAAATGGGCCTAAAAAGCTTGGATCTAATTTTTTCTTAGTTTCGTTTTTTATTAGAACCCAGCTATCTATTTTGTATTTTGTTTCGTTCGCGTTTTTGTTATAATGAGAACTCATTTTATTTGCAGCTATTAATTGTTCTGATCTTGCATCTTTTCTTGCCTTCGAAACTGAAATCAATCTTTTTGAT
>LSSN01000636.1:2130-16426 GCA_001970855.1 Smittium culicis | reverse complement strand
CTTTCCTGTGCGCCTTTTTTTTTTTTTTCTTCTCAGCTATACTTTCAAATACTACGCTTAAATCTTTATTTTCTTCTCAGCTATGCAACTCAAAAGCTACGCTTTAATTATCTTTTTCTTCTCAGATTTAAACACAGTTGCTGCCGCCTAATACCACTGTTTAATCTACGCCCATATTCGCATTCACATTCGCATTCACATTCACTAGCGCTGCCACTTGCGCTGGCAAACTAAGTTACCAATACCACACAATCTTCTCGGAAACGCTACCAAGTATCTCATCGCATCCATTTAGGTCACCACTATATCTACATCACCAGATGTGTCATCAAACTATCTTAATCACGTCCCACAGTTCAAGTTACCACCAACTATCTACCCTACCAACTAATATATCTAATAGAACAACCACTAGCTAACTTTTTCACCAAAGCACCACTATCTATCTATCAAGGGCCACGCTAAAAAATAAAAAAAAAACAAAAAAAAAACTCCCCATTACCACTCCCATTGCTGTTCCTTAAATCTGACACCGCCTTTAATACCGAATAATTTTCTGCATACACTCGACTCCTGCTTCCTATTACTAATCATCGCCTGTTTTTATTTATTTGCCTTTTTCTCCATATCCGCATTACTTAATCTCTCCTCCTCCCTCCCCCAATTACTTAAAATGCGCATATTTTTTTTAATTATCACTATTTACTAATTTTCTCATTGCTTTTTTTTCTTAATTAATTTCCATCGATTTTATTTTTGTTTCTGTCGCTTTATCGATTGCGACTCTAAAAATGCCATCGATACTATAAATAGTCTGTATATATCCCATCTTTAATGCCGCCAACTTCACTGTTGTTTTCTACAATCTCAATCCTCTCCACTTATATATCCTATCCCCCCACCAACAATCCATCCCTATACTCTTTATATACTCACTTACTCTATATTTATATATCTCTCCTCCCATTTGATTTTCTCAAACTTTATCTACCTTCTTTATTCTCTCTCCTCCTTATTAACACTTCTATTTATACTCTCTCTTCCCCTCAACCATTTTATACCATTCCAATACTATGAATATTTGTGATCTCCTTTGCAACTCAACTACTGCCCCCTTCAACAAAGACTCCTCCTCTATCCTAACCAATACCTTTATTGATTCCGATATTGACAGCTTATCTCTAAAGCCCTTCAAATGCAACTGGGACTCTTGCTCTAAAGAATTCGCCCGCAAATCTGACTTACTACGCCATATTCGCATCCACACTGGCGAACGTCCCTTCACCTGCTCATGGCCTACCTGCTCTAAAAGCTTCATCCAAAGATCTGCCCTCAAAGTTCACATTAGAACTCACACTGGCGAAAAGCCTCACTCCTGCGAAGTATGCTCAAGATCCTTCAGCGACGTAAGTTTCTCCCTCCCTCTTTCTCTATCTATCTATCTATCTATCTATCTTTCTTTTCAATTTATTTATACATACTCACTTCTCCCCCCCCCCCTCCCTTCCCTACCTCATTTTATCATTTCAAAAAACTCTTTGCCTAACCTCTATCTATCCCTTCTTCCCTTTCTATTCGTGATTTTATAGTCTTCTTCCCTCGCCAGACATCGCCGTATCCATACTGGTTATAGACCATATTTCTGCGAACATCAAAACTGCCAGAAACGCTTCACAAGAAAAACTAGCCTTAAAAAACATTTAGCTGCCCACAATATATATGACTCCTCTTCATCTAACTTATCCTCTTCTTCCCCATCCATCTCCATCACTCCCCCCTCAAACTCCTTCTCTTCATTTTCTCAATTCTCCCCTACAAACTCCGCTTCTTCCCCCACCGCTACTATAGCTTCATCCCCAATGCAATATTTCAACGATAATAACTCAAACTCATCCCAAAATATTTCCTCATTATCTTATCCCGAATCTATCTCCAACTCGTACAATAACTCTATATCCAAACTAAACCGTTTTGATCTACACCCCATCCTGACTTCTAACCCCCATTGCCTCTCTGAACCTGTTACCCGAGTCCACTCCCCTTGTTAGCACTGTTTCTCCCCCCCATTTAAAAAAATACTCCATCCCCTCCCCCCCTCACTTCTTGCATTTACAGTACTTCTATCTCCAACCCCCTCCTAATTGTCTTATATATACCGGCATCAATTCATCTTGTTCTTTTTAAATGTTTTTTTTTCATTTCACTTTTTTGCTAGACTTTTTTTTCCCTCAGATTTATTATATATAGTTTATTATATTTTATTTTGTTTTGTTTTTGTCTTTTTAACCAACTCAATATATTTAAATGTACATACGTCCATCTCTTTTATTTTCCTCTATCAATTTTTTTTTTTTTGTGAATGATAAGACCAATTAATAAATTGAATTGTTTCAAAAGCATCGATATTCAGCTCATTTTAAAAGATTTATTAAAAGTCTTTACTGCATTTCTGGTTCAGTACAAAATAAATGGACAGAACAGCCCGAGAAAAATAATGAGGGACTCACTAACGGCTTAATACTATGAACACAACATCAAATAATAAAGCAAGCTCACAAATTTTAGACTGAAGTGGAAAATTATATGTAGACAAAACGCGTAGTTTTGTTAGACTTGGAATTAATCGCTTTATTATTATTCAAAGTAGCTGAAATTATATTCGCTATACGGATATGAGAATATTGGATTGCTCAGAAAATGTTGGATACATAATAGCGTACAAGATATGATATAAATAGGGAATAAAAAAAACCAATCTTATCTCAAGTTAGTATTTTGAAACGCATAATAATTCGCTGCTGTGTTTTAGCAGTTAGAATAGCAATAAAGAACAGTCTTTCTGTTGCCATAAAAGAGATTCAGAGCGAAGAGAGCACTAGACTTTGGTTACAGCCTGATGGACCAAGTAAATCTAATATTTATACCACTATTCCATGAATAAAAGCATTATTATTTTCTGTACTGTATTAGTTCATTTGAGGGTATTTATACGTTTTACTATTGAGCAGATGAATAATATAAAAGTTATAAGCGTTGTAGATTCGGAGACTAAATAAAAAATCAAAAAGTGCTGTATATTTAATAGCCTAAAAGTATTTCCCTCACTCAGAATCCACAGTATCAATATTATTGGCTGAAATCATATAGGCCGATAGCCTGATCAGCGAATTAATTGGATCCTAATATGCTTAATTTACTTGTAATTTTTTTAATAACCAAAACATAAATAAAAACTTTTATAAAGCGTTTTATGTTTACGATTCTTAAGTTCAACATCTTTTATTTTTAATCTATAAAGCATATATATTTTCGACCCATCTCAGCAGCTACAACCTACCTTCTCTCATCTAGTTTAGCATGAGCTCTGAAAAGAATGCCTTTCTTGAATTGGCTGTTGATTTGTACTTCCAAAGAATTTCTTCAGTCTTTGTTTACTCCTTAATTTACTCTTACTCCCTGGCCACACTAGTTCAATTTGCACGAATACTTTCCGGAGCATGTACAATCTATCTACTTTATATATTCTCAAAAATAAGAAATATAATAAAACTGCCATTTTTATTATTTGCCCTTTTCTCTATTTAACTCAGAATTTTTATTAATTACGTTTATAGCTTTCTTTTCTATCCTCTTCAGCTTTACAACTTTAAAGCTTACTGTCGGTATCCTCTCCATCTTCCTATTAAACATTTTACTAATCAACAGTTACAGCCACGGTAATTAACCTTCCTCATTCGTACAGATCAAATTTTTTATTCAAATGTGTTTTATTAAACTTTTCTTTACTTTTTGATTTCTCTAAAAAATAAAAAAATTAGTAAAGCTACTCGAAACCGAAAAAAGACTCTGGCCCTTAATCGAACTAATTAAACAGCGAAATAAATTATTCGTTTGCTCTCTCGCTTTCTTCTTTTCTGGCTACATTTGCTTAAGCTCTGTTTCCCTCCTTTCCTTAAAGAACTCAAATTCCTTTTGGATTTACCCTGAAGGGTAATTCTTCATATAAAAAATTTTTTGATCTTTATTTTTTATTCAAAATCAAAATCGATTATTATCCCCACTTTGAAATATACTCGCTTTTTATTTTATTTTATCTTTTTTTTTTCGCGCTCGTGTTAATCAGGCAAACCTTTCCCTAATTTTTTTTTTATAAAAATAGTGAATTCGGCCCTCCTCAACTTAACCCTCGTTTCTTTTTGATCTACAGCTACAACTTTTTTCTTTCGCTTGCCTATTCTATTTATAAATTACTTAACCAGGGCTTCTACATTAAGTTTCCCGTCATCAACCAAAAACGCGCTTTTGTTTTAAGAGACTCCTTCAGCAAAGCGACCCTCTTCAGCTTCAGCTTTTCTTTCCGCTTCACCACTTGGTTCTACATCTGCTTTTTCTTCTTTGGAAATTTCTTTTATTCGTTATCTTCTCTCTTCATTTACAAGCTATACAGGTTTTTACCCTTTCCATCTATATCTATTATCAATTGTATACTTACAATATTATCCTCTCTGCAATTTTATTCACGATATATTATATTTATTTCTTTATTTTTTCACTTTTCTTATTAGCACCATTGAATACGATCTAGAAAACCCTATCTTTAAATTTGACTTGCTTCTCACAGCTTTAATCTTTAGCACAATTCTAATATTAACCGTCGAATTTGCTTTCTATTTATATAAACAGCTACTTACCGAAGTAAAAAAAAATTTTTTTTCTTATTTTCTCTTTTATTCATTTTATATTTACTTTAATTCATTTTATTTTACTTTATTTTTTATGATAGAGAATAATGAATTAATTTATTCTTGATATGTAATTTTCAAATAGCCTGCAAATGTCTCTCTCAAGAGTTCGAGTCCCGATAAAGTTCTTCTTCAAGGCTTGAAATTAGACTCTGAGCCCTTATTTAATGTAATTAGTCTACATTCTTATCGTGTGTTATTTTTAATAGTGTAATATACGTAATATTGAATTAAATCTCTATTTTCATAATCTAGCATTGGGCATATTTAGAGCTCTATCACATATCTTTGTTTTACTTTAAGCGAAGAAAGTCCATTTATCTAGATCTGGACTCATCAAATTCCGATAATTGGCAGCAAATATCAGATATATGTATCCAGGCTATCAATAAAAGTAAATCTCAAATCGACCTTCTCCTCGAAAGCAAGGATCCTGCATCCAAACCTCCCACTAAAACAACTGACGCCCAAAAAGTAAAGCTCGAAATTCAGTTGTACAACTATCTCGAAAAAAGAATACAAAACAACTATATTCGTGAACTGATTTTTAGAGAGCATATTCCCTCAACCCCTTTTGAAGACTTGGAGATTTTAATTCTAGTACTTCGAACCCTTTCAAATTTTGTAGTTGCATCTGCCGATGAAGACCGATATGGCCAAGTCCTCAAAACAATACCTAGCATATTGTCTACAATGTGCCTTTATTTAGATTCTTTAACGAGTCTATGTAATAACTGCTCGAATTTTGTTGGTTTTAACTCTATTCATCCTATTAGCGCTGACTCTGACGACTTCAATTCGCAAGTAACCGTAAAGGAAGCTTACATTATTATTAAAGGTTTGTTTGTTTTTTTTTTTAAATTTTTTTTTCAAAATGTTGAACTAAAATAACCTATTCTAGTGTAATTTCTTCATTTTTCATTTTTAAATAATTTATTTATTTATTAACTTTTAATAGTTTTGAGAACATCGATTTACGCTATTGTTACAAAATTCTACACTCACTTACCTGAATTCTCTTTTGATACCAAAACTAAGGCATCCCTGCAGCACTTTGCTGATTGGAAAGCATAATTGTAATTATAATTAGATAAAAGATACTTTTTCTAAAATTGTTTATTTATTATGCTATAAATTAAAAAAAAAAAAATGACGTAAAATAAAAGCTTATAATCATTAGACAGTAATATTAGATATAGCTTTAAAAACCTAAAAAATAATAAAGACATAATGCATTATGTACAATTCTAATTCTAAAGTGAGGATATAAAATAATGGGTTAAGGAGATAGATTTAATAAAAAAGTATATTGCGTAAAAAAAGATCAGTCAAAGAAAATTTCGGGGTTTGTAGTATCAAAATTGTCAAGGATATGGGAACTTTCAGAAGAGCCTTTAGGTAATTGAGTATCTAAAACTTTGCGCAAAAACTCGATGGTGATTTCATTGGTAAGTGAAATGACTCTTTCTGGATTAGCAGTAAAAGTGGTATTTTTGAGTTTGGTGACCCAAGGAAAGAGAAGGTATAAATCACTAAAGTATTGGTGGCCTGCCTTGTAGATGTTAACTGAGTATAATTTTCCCGGGGTAGATAGTCTTTGCTCAGGGGTGTTGGTGTCGATGTTGAAGCTAAAGTGGAGTATTAAAAAGGCAAGTTTGTTAGTAAATTAGGGATAAAAACAAAGTGAATAAGGAGAAATAGCACTCAAATGTGGAAAGGATAAGGGCGAAGGAGTTAATAAAAAAAAAAATGAATGGTGGAAAGTGGAATATAAGATTATTGCAAAATTGGTAGTCTTAAAAGAGACTTGTTTAGTTATGAAATATATTGTGGGTACCTTTTTTTAAAGTATTGAACTTCTTCAACGTAGTGCTCTTCCCATTTAAGGAAATGCTCAGAGCGGACGATCAGAGTTGGAATTTCAATCCTTGGGTTTGAGCGGTCAACAGCAAACATCCAGGGATCTAAAACAATAGCAGCTTTAAAGGGAGATTTGTTGTTTTTAGTGTATTTAATGTTTGTGTTGGAGTCAATAGCTTCAAGAGCCGAGGCGCTACCAAAACTGTGGCCAACAATGACCATTTGATCAAAGTCAAGCCTAGTTGATAAACCAAGTTTATGAAAGAGGTTGCTGTTTTTTGATTGAGAATCTGATACATCTGTACTTAAACGATGTAATTCAGTAACAGTTTCATATATTTCGCGAACTCTTGAATTTAGTTTTTTTTGTTGGAATTCTAATCTCTCAGGGCCAAACTCTTCGATTTTATTTTGATCAGAATCATTCTTTATTGAGCCATTCGCTTTGTTAGTTGAATTCATGTAATGAGAAAAATCGTGATATGGGAGTGCAGTATCTTTTGTAGCCAGATAACTAGCCGAAGCGGAGCCATCACGGTGTTCAAGGGCAAGAACAACAACTCCGTATGAGGCCATTTCTCTACAAATAGCAGAGTATGTTGTTCTGTTACCGGCTAACCCGTGTGAAAATATAGCTACAGGGAGCTTGCAATAGCTTTCTGAAGTAATGGTTTTATTTTTGTCAGCCGAAGTGTCCAGCTCGCTGTTTAATTCAGCTTTTTCGCGTATAGATTTAATGGGGTCGATTCCGTAGTATGCAGGCATTTTGAAATAAGATTCTGCAAAACCAAATAATTTCCTCGAAGCCCAACTTGGAACCTTAACAAACGAGCCATAACCTTCAGCATAAACATTTTTAGGCTCTGGTAGCCAGTCAACGTGGTTATCGGTTGAATTGTTTTTAATTCCCGGATAATAGCATCTTAACGATAAGGAGTCGGGGAATAATGAAATATGTTTTCCAGCATCAGTGGAAAAGGCGGCTTTAAAATCGAAATCTTCAGGAACCCATTCGTAGTCAAACACACCCACGTCATATGGCCCAGAGCTGGAGTAAACTTTGGGAACTATTCCAGAGAAAGTACTTTTAAACCAATTCATCTTTTTAATATTAGAGTTTTGATGAAATTAAACCAATTTTAGATTTGTAGTTAAATATTTGAAAGAAATAAAACGTTTTTCCCTAGGAGCAACGGCTTCCTTGACCCTTGTATGAGCGCGACTAGTAAATATATAAAACTTTATTTGTCTATTTTTTAACGAAGCTTATATTTTTTTTACGGCTTATTATCCAAGAAAAAAGAGCGAAGGGGCTTTATGATGATGGAGGGCGGCTGAGTTAGCTGATTTGATGCGTAAATACGAGCTGAAATTAAGTAATAATTATTCTTTGAAGAGTTTTTGGATTTTGTTGGTGCGATATCTTTGGGGCATACTTGGCGCTATTTATACCTGGAAATATTTATAAATGGGTTTAGCGTAAAGAAGTGCGTTATAATTTGTACCTACCTCTTTTACAATAGTTAATTAATTTTTAACACATTTGTGAAAAACGCTTTGAATGTGATTCTCTAACTTTTTTTTTTGTATTAAATTCAAACTGTCACTTAGTTCGGAATTAATAGCCAATAACTTTGCTAGAATAACCAAAATTTCGTTTTTTTATCATAAGCGCTAACAATTTAGCCAATGGCTATTCCACAAACAAACAAATGCCATAAAAGACCTGTTAAAATCTTTAATAATTTTTATATGCATTATTTATTGGCTATTATCAATTCTACTGTTCCCTTCGTTTACATAAAGTTTTATTTCTCGGAACAATCGATTTACTACTAATAATTGCCACGAGGCGTTTCCTACCCAAAGTCATCAATACTAACCTTAAAAGCAATTTCAATGTTCTCAAGGGTTCCAAAATTTCTTGGCACTAATAAATACTAAAACCCGCTCCTTTCAAAGCTTACCTCTTACTCACTAGCTTAATATCAGCAAGCTACAAAAAAACATTCCGGTATGTTCTCAGATAGTAGCGGACCCCTCATAAAATTACTCAATCAAATTTTTAATGAGCAGAATTTCAGTGAGATTATTCAAACCAGAAGCCCAAAATGGTTGCTCTGAAGGTTGAGCTCTGACAGGCATTTTTTACAGCTATACCACAGCTGCATCCATAGAATTATGACCCGAATAAAATTGCACTATTCTTTGATTTTAATCCCCGAATAAAAAACAGTGTAATTCGACTTTACTCGAAACCAAGCTTGGTTTTCTTTAGGCTATAATTTAATTGAAAAAAAAATATAATGTTCATACTTTACTCGTAAAGTTGCTTATAATTCAAGATTTGAATTAAATAACAGTTTATACAGTCTATAAAAATTATCATAATTTCAATGACTTGTACTTTTTCGGTTTTTAAATATATTCAATCTAAAACAAGATCAGCTTCTCTAAGCAAGATAATATGCTTGAAGACGTTATGCGAATCTTGTCTTCAAAGATATTTACACGTCCTTCGAATTTAAATAACATTCAAAAATTATTAATTCCAATACCGTATAATTATGTTCATGGGATATTATTAGGGAAACCGGAACTACTTTTCTTTGAAGTTCTATTTGCTCAATTATTTTAGGTAAAACTATTCGGTATATTATTTAATTCATCAGATATAGTTTTCTAATATGGCTGAAAAATAATAATTATTATTATCAATAGGAAAGATTTAATGGTATAAGCTCCGCGCCTCCAAATAATCCCCAATATACGTTTTTGAATCTTAATTTATCACATTAATTTAGCACTTGTTTTACAGCGTTCCGATTGATAATTCTAATAATCCTTATCCCTGATGTTTATTTTTAAATTTTCAAGCATATCCACCGCTTCTTGCGAAAATATTATAACCAAAAAATATAACCAGTAAAGAAAATGTCATCAAGGAATCATTCTTATTACGTAAAAAAAAACTTGTTTTTTTTCTTTTTTTAACTTTTTTTTTACCTCTAGACTTGGTCTAAAAGCCCTGATTTCAGATCTTTACTCTTATCTAGTTGGATACTGCTAATTATTTCCAACTCATTATAATTTATTTTTTGGTTAAAGTTATCTATCAAAAAAAAAAAATTACATTCAATATAGTAAATTGATTTCTTTAAAAGATCATATTCTCACAAACGGGAACAAAATAAATATTTTATTGTATGTTTTACGATTAATAACTAATCGAGCCTAATAGTATAACAATTTAAAATAAAAATCTACATACATAAATCTAATGTATTTTATTTTAATTTACAGCTACAGCTACAGCTATAACTATAAATAATTATATAATTCATATTTTCAAAAATATAAATTATACTAGTGATAAATATCTGAACCAATAGTAATTATCAACATTTTAATAAAACAAAGTATATTGTAATAACACAATTACCAATGTGTAATGAAAATAATTGTCGAGTTTTATTTCATAAAAAATATTTTTGTCTATTTTATTACTAATGAAAATATTTGATGATATATAAAACGATAAATAAGCAATGCAAAACAAAACATAAAACTTCTAGTTCTACTATAATCATGGTCTATATACTTGTATATATTCTATATTTAATAATGAAAAATATCATAGAATAAGATTTAAAGCCTAGAATTTTACTAAAATGAATAACCTAAAAAAAGCATAAACTAAATAAAGATTTCAATAATCCATTCATTTATAACATAAAAGCCATATGTTAGCATAGTGTAGGAACTATCGCTGTAATATTCATCTAAGCTTTGAATATTTTATTATTCTTAATAAAATATTGTAAAATCGGTGTTTAATTTTTTGCACCTACTAGTCGAACTATAATGACGGCTGATCCTTAGTTATTCAATTATTATGAGATATTTTACAGTTATAATAGACTAACATTAGTAGCAAATATAAACTAAAGATATTTAATGATTCATAGCTATACTATTATAGAAGCAGATAAATTGTTGCTAGATATATATAACTTGAGAAAATTGCAGTATTCACTCTTTTAAATGCAACAAAAATAATATTCTTAACTCTATCCTGTCCAACACTCTTAAATAATCTGAATTTATTGATTCGTTTATGGTATATAAGCAAATTTATTATTTGCTACTATTCTTAAACTAACCATTATTTTTTAAGGAATCAGAATTAAACTGTTTTTGATGAATTCAGTTGGCTATATTTTGAAGATCAAAAATATTCTACCGCCCGTAAAAGGGTTAATAGTCATTTGACTAGACATATTTCAATTTAAATTATTTGTTGTATAAACCTGCAAGTTTATATATAAAGCGATATTTTCCTTTTTAAATTTTATTTGTCGATATGTAATAAATAAAACTTCTAGCAGCACCAGGAATCATACAGATGTTTTTTTTTTTCAAAGGATTTTAAAATAATGGCAATGGCTATGAGTAGGGAAATAAATAAATAAATAAATGTGAAAGTTAAACACCTCGATATATTCGCAAATACATTACTTTCCGATTTTTTACAAATGCATTTTTATTGGTGCTATAATAAATAATATTTAGTCATATTTTATAGCTGTGAAAACGCATCATATATTAAAAAAAAACAAATAGTACATCATAGTACATTTGATCTTTTTATTTTATTTTTTTCAAAATCTGAATAACTATCGCAGCGAGAATATTTCATGTACATTTATTTTATAAACGCTTACTTTTCGTTGCTAAAAAATTAATAGAATAAAAGAATATTTTATTGTCGATAATACTAATTAATCATTCAAGTAAACATCTATTATCATCAAAACGATCGCTACTTAATCTTGATTATTAAAAAATTCTACGAAAAATTTTTATCAATGTACTATATAAATAAAATATAAGTTTTTTTTGTTGAATAATATTTAATAGTAACATACATATTATACAATAAATAATCATATATATTTTTTATTTTAAAAGGGATTATATTTGGAAAAATTTTTTTTTCAAATTATAAAATCTATCATAGTGTTCTTTGCAAGCATTCAATTTGAACTTTATAGAAATCAGCTCTAAAATAAATCATTTAAAATTATTCAAGATATATAAATGATGATGAGATTTTAATTTGATATAAAATATGAAAATGATTCCATATTATTTATATTACAAAAAGAAGAAATGTTTTATTTATGGATGTTCTCTATTTTTTTTTAAATAGTACAATAATTTCCCGTAAATACATTTCTATTATTGTATGTTAATCAGATTAATATAATATATATACTAATAAAAGTAAAAATTAATCACAAATACTGAGTTTATTTATTTTAAAAAGTCAGTATTCTCAATTTAAATATTCTTAGAAATGATAAATGAAATTTAAAAGGCATATTTATCTTATCATCTAGGCTATATTTAGTGTTTCTCATACCGAAATTTAAATATAGTATATCATATTTTCTTAAAATGAAACACTATAAACCTTTAAATTTTAATTTTATAGGATCGTATAAGGTTTATCGAAGTATCCTCTGAAGGCAATTCAATCTAGTTGTATGAAAAGAAAAATAATATTCTGGCTTAAAATTAGGGATGTAACTTGAGCAAAACGAGCTAGAATATGAAGAAACTTTGACAAAGAAAAATATAAATTACCTCCAATAAAATTTTCTAATTAATTCAAAGTCGATTTAATACCAAAAGACATAAAATTATTCTCCACCTCACCCCCAAGGAGAATATATTGTAAATGATACTAAGAATTATTTTATGATTTACATAACGTTTTTACCAATAATATCTCTACACTAAAAATATAGAAATCATGATTAGAGAAAATTATACCAGAATAAACAACAGGATTTTAAATATAATAGAATCTTAAAATTACATGATAATGTGTAGATTTAACTTTATAAAAGTGAAGCTTTCCTTAAAGAATTTCTACATATTCATATTTTCTAGAAAAAAATAAATAGAAATCAGGATGTAATTTTATAACGTACAAAAAGAAATAAAAACATATTATGGTAATATTAAAGTTCCTGGTAATAAAGACAAGGATGATATAAGTTGAATTTTTTTGAATATTGGGAATTTTTTACACAAGTGCGAAGCGGAAAAAGTGAAATCGAAGGAAAAAATATTACAGGTTTTATTGAAGTTTGTGCAATTTGATTAATATCACTGGTTGTTATATTTGATAATTTACAATTTTTTATAATTTAATTATTTTATTTTTTAGATAATTTTTTGTTCAGATATTTGGGAATCCTTATATACCCCATTTCCTTGGGGTTTAATATTATAAATAAAATTAAAAAGGAAAATAATAACAATAAAATATTAGAAAATTTGCGGATTTATAAAATTGATTATATCAAATAAATAGATGCTTATGAAGATGGAATCAATAGTAAAGTGAGATTAAATAAACTAAAAATATACTATTTATAAAAAAATATTACTCTTATCCACATAAATCAAGTCAAAACACAGTTCTTAAAACATCATAAGCAGTTTTATCATTATAATTTTAGTAAAATTTATTCAGTTAACAAAACAATAATACACTAAATACCTTTATTGAATTTGTTTTTGAGGTGAACCAATTACTAGAATTTTTTCATTCAGTACTCTTGATTTTTAGGACTTTTTATATTATTAAATATAACATAAATCATCGATGTTTGAAAAAGTAATAAATATAGAAAATATATTGTATATTTCGTAGTAAAAACTTTGCAGAAAATGATATGAAATTATTATTTATCTAAAATTGGTAGTACTTGATGTTTTTTTTCTCTTTTAACAAATAAAATTCGAGATTCTCATTTTAAATTGAGTCTTTTTTTAAACATCAAAATACCAACTTGATTAGATCTTTACCAATTAAATAAAAATTATTTTTATTTACTCATACTATGTTATTTTATTTATACTTATCATCATCATTTTCTCTTTATTAAACAAAATTTCTTACTAAAAGTAAGAAATATATACTATCACGAAAAAATACATAAAAAACCCTTCAAGAAACGCTTTTATAAATGATTATTAAACTTTTTATATTGAAAAAAAATTTAGTAAAAAAAGTACAAATTTAAAACTAGATAAATCGAATATTAAAAAACATCTATTGATTGAATAGTGACACATATTTAATTACTCTCCAGGTCATAAACGGCGGAATATATCCATACCTATCTAATTGAATTCACAATTTACGAAAAAATATGCAAATATCTTTTAATAATATCTTTATTAGATCAAGTCAATGAGATGGCCATAAAAAAGAAATCATTAACGCTAATCTCGATGCTATTACACTTATTAAGGAGAAATATCTTAATATACTTACTATTGATCTAATGTATTGATATCTCTATGTTGCATTTAACGATTAAAATTTAACGAAGGTGTTGCATATCGTATATGATATTCATTAAATCCAATAAAGTATTATACTATATCTAACAGAATTTTTATACGATTTTATATGACTGGTTGAAACTATTAATTATTAATATAAAATTTTATATAAACTAAAAATAAATATTTTTCATCATTTTCTCGAATTAACTAATAATTTTGAGGAAAGAGATAATGTTCAAAATTTTAAATTAACGCTGATTAATGGTATGTAACGAGCCTATTATAAATAGTAATAAACAAAAAAATTTTAGATTTGGCTATTATAC